>JAJJMB010001069.1:1124460-1145596 GCA_023531105.1 Papaver atlanticum | reverse complement strand
AATTAGAGAAAAATATAATAGTTACCAATTATTCATGCATCAATAGCCTCCTCCGTGCCTTGATTACGCGAGAATTAGCTCATCATCATCATGGAAACATGCTCAAAATTCATCTTTATTAATGCTCAAAAATGGTTCACAAATGATGAAATGGGAGAAAAATTATTAAAACCGGGTTTGTAACACTTATATTTGTTACAAACTCAATTGTTACAGGAAACGATAAGAAATAACCGTCACTAGCACTGTTGTAGAACGACTGTCTTTGAGTGTCTTATGTTCTTTGTAAGTTCTTCACCAGCAGAAAAAATGTTCTTCCTGCAACTTTGATTTTCCGGCTTTCTAATGTTCCAAAGTGCTCCCAATTCTCCCTCCTGCGCTCTATTATTCCTCCACATATTATATAGCCTCACATCACCGAGAATACTGCTCCATAACTCCAACAAATCTTCCATTGCTCGGCAGTGAATGAATATCTTCTCGGGAATATTTTCTTCCCTTTCTTCTCTTCTCACGCTGTCAACGAGTGCTGAATCTTCCTTCACGCTTCTGCAGCGGCTAAGCTCTATCCAAACACGAGCATCACACGTAAAATCACGTTGTAATCTCGCCATTATCTCATCCGCACACGTACTCCCTGTTGTGTAGAAATTCCACGTATTCAACCCAAGTTTTTTCGAATATGAAGGACTTACCAGTCCTGTATGAGTGTAACAGGCTTGAATGAGTCGATTGGAGTGATTTAATCTTGCCACAGCTCCTCCAAATTCAAAACAGAAAACTCCGCAGGTGAAAAATATTCGAACCTGCACTTTCCCGCCAAATTTTCTTAAACCGTGAAGAAGAAGGGTGTCCCCCTAACCAAACCGGGGATGCGAATAACAGGTGCCCAACTGAGGTGCCCCTTATCCAAACTGAGAGTCCGAATAACAAATATCCTCCAGGGGTGCTCCGCATAATTTTTCGAGCCGATTTTTCCAAAAATGTTTATTTCCCAAAAATACCTACAAACACATAAAACACCATAATAAGTACAAAAATGGGTACTAACAATATACACGATAGAGATTAAAATAGACACATAAATGCGTCTATCAACATCTAATGTGCATTCATAATAAATTATCATGATCTAATATTCTTAAAATGCTTTACATGCTCAATGCATTCATCTCGGATCGGTCACGACAGTGCATCTGAGCTCGCCAAGCTCACGATTTAGCTTGCACATATTGTCCATAACATGGGACATTCTTATCTCTTTTATCTCTAAAATTATCATTTTATACAAATGAACTTAAACATTCCTAGTCATTGACTTGAAGCATAATCATTTATAAATATACTTTCTCTACTATTATTAACCAGTAATTGGAATTTCCAGGGATTTCAAGGGGCAAAAGGAAACCTCATGACAAATGCTACAAAGCTAAAGGACGATATGACCTCCTACCTTTCTTGCCAGTCTAAGGATAAACAGGGCAGTTTTTAACTCATATATTCTACATTCAATATTCAAGGAATATATAAATGCTTAACCAAATCACCATTATGCTTAAAAGAAAACTAAGAATAGCTAGTCTCAAAGACTTAAGACGGTATACGTATCACACTGGTATATCCATAATCAAGTGCTGCAAACTAGTGCGCCTGCTCCACAACGAGCATCACAATAAATGACAATGCGAAACCATATCGCATGAAAAGAAAATGTTTACATAAAGTAAATGCTTTAAAATTATTGAATGCTTTAATCTTAAGAATGATGGATTAACATTTCATGTTTTGCAGCAAATCTCCGTATGGTTGGAGAGTTCAGTTAAATCGAATTGCTTATCCGCATAAAGTAAAGTCGGATTAGACATAGTCTGCATAAAGGCATGCTTATCATGCTAGATAAGGATAGAGTCGGATTAGTTGAAATCTGCATAAAGGCATGCTTATCATGCAATAAGGTTAGAGTCGGATTAGTCGTAATCCGCAATAAAGCTATTGTTGTGTTTCTGTTTTCTTGCAGGGTCACTTGATGTATGTGCGATACATCCTCCTCTCCCCATATATATTTGTATTTGCTTGCAGGGACACTTGATGTATGTATGGTACATCTGCTTGTTATATATATGTGTTTTCCTGCAGGGTTACTTGGTGTATCATACATACATCCTCCTCTTGTTCTATATGTATGTGTTTGCTTGCAAGGATATTTAATGAATGTTGAATGAATGTGATATAAATTTGTGTTTTGTGCAGGGTAATTTAGTGTTCTTAATATGAAATTTGTCCATCACAGATGGTAATAGGGGCATGATCCCCATACGAGAAAACATCTTCTCGAGACCATTACGAATGGTATCGGGGTAACCGAACCCTCGTGCGAGAAACTATCTTCTCAAAACCATCACGATGGTAATAGGGCTATGAGCCCCATACGAGAAAACATCTTCTCGAGACAATAAAGAATGGTAACGGGGTAACCAAACCCTCGTGCGAGAAACTATCTTCTCAAAACCGTGATGATTGTAATCGGGCTATGAGCTCCATACGAAAAAACCTCTTCTCGATGCATAATAATATAATTTCATATGTTTGTTTTATTCATTATTTTCATCTATTGAATGTATGTATATTATATATATTGTTGTTTGCAGGTTTACTTAATGTTATATCTTTTCCATTACGAATGGTAGTCGGGCAATAATCCCCATATGATAAAATCTCTTCTCAAGACCATCACGAATGGTAATCGAGATACATTACCTATGCGAGGAAACATTTCCTCAAGGCCATCACGAATGGTAATCAGGACATTAGTCATATGCGAGGAAACATCTCCTTAAGACCATCACGAATGGTAACAGGGGCACGACCCCTATGCTAGGAAACATCTCCTCAAGACCATCACGAATGGTAAGGTGCTAGCCACACCATTCCATCCTAAACTGGATGATGCGAGCAATGCTAAAGCTGCCTGATACGGAAAATGACCTAGGGCAATACCATCTGACCATAGAAGTTGGATGATGCGGGGACTCCCTAAGCTACCCGAGACGGAAACAATGAACTAGGGTAATGCCATCTCGATCATGAATCAGATGATGTCCTGTACTTCAGGAGGTACCCTGTGGTTGACTCACTTTAGGCTGAAGTGCGAATCAACTATCAGAGGTATCGCCCTCATTATAGTATGTACCACGAGCCGACAATGGGGCAGGTGCCTTCCGACAGAGAAGCACGGTATATAATTTACGAATATATGTCCGATAGGGGCACATACTCGTCACCAGAAGGATCCTTGAAATCCTCGACTTGTATTGTAAGAGGTTATTTTTCCAAATGGGAAGTCGGTCACTTCTCGGACTTATAGCCCATAACTTGTCCAAGGACGAAAGGGATACCACTATGGTGTGACCCTCGTACAAAATCGCACACAAGTGCAACAGTAAAACTGTTTCAAGGTTTAATTAAAATTATTTCATTATGATTTTTAATTTTCTTCATTACTAATCTATCTTAATTTGATTTATGCAGGTACAAGCTACAAACAGTAGCATCATAAATTGATATATTCAGAAAATGGAGTTAGGGGCAAAACCTTGACTTTGGCTTTCAAAAGTTCTAAGCTCTTAAGCTTTCAAAACCCAAAGGGGGCAGTGTATACCCTCAGTACCTTCAAGAAAGGTTTAGATCCTCGGATCACATATTGAGGCAATCTGTAAGTCCTCGGGGAAAGACTTCGGATTACGATCCGAAAACATTTTGAGTCCCCACAGAAACAAGCCTCCGATACATCTCGGAGCACAAAAAGAAAGACCTCGGACTACTATCCAAAGGAACAATGTACAAGTTAATACCTTTAACAAAGGTACAGGTCCTCGGATCATAGATTGAGGCAATCTGTAAGTCCTCGGGGCAAGACTTCGGATTACCATCCGAAGACATTTTGAGTCCCCACAGATATGAGCATCCGATATATCTCGGAGCATAAAACAAGACCTCGGACTACCATCCGAAGACATCTAATCAATCGTGAAGCTGCACGATTTGAGGCATTTAGTACGTCCTCGGGGCAAAACCTTGGACTACAATCCGAAGTCATTTGGAAGACCCCACAACGATGAATTACTCATACAAGACCTTTCACCACCAGTGAAAAGATATAAGTTTCAAAACTTATCTATCTCGAACTTTTTCTTCTAGAACTTATCTCAATTTATTTCATTTAATTTCATTTACATATATCCTGGATTTGTTCAAAAACTTATCCTCTCAAATGCTACAGGAGCATACATGTTGAACTATCATGTCCATAAGGAGAAATCCTAATCGCTCGGAGCAAGGAGCAAGCTATAAATGCAAAGGAAGTCAACCAATTGTGAAGAAAGCTAAGTATCACCTTTATTAAGGAACTATTTTACTGTGCATTCCACTAATTCTTCTCACAAAATGCTTAATAGCTTAATATATAGCATAAATAGTTTTCATATGCCTAAATACAAATTATTCATACCATAAGCATGCTTAACGATATTTAGTATCTTATTCTATCTTTGCAAATGCAAAAATTTGAACTGTAGCATGAATGCTTAGAACTACAGTATTTAATCACAATAATATTATGCTTGTGAAGCAAAATCTTAAATTTATATTGTTTCCACATAGCAATTATGACTCTCTTAGGAGCAGCAGGTACCCATGATGGTCCCGAGAGGCGCAACTACGACAAGTCGTCAGGAACTAAGCCAGACAAAGCTTGAGCATAAACCGCCAAGGAGCAACCACAACGATCACGACCACAAGGAATGCCTCAGAACTTCACACAAGAACAGGGGAAAGTATTAATACTTTAAAAGCTAGTTATATTCTTCTGCGAAGTTCCTTCAACAACAACAAAGAGCCATGAAGCTCGGTACTGCACACCACCAACTGAAGCGACGAACCAACTCCAGCAAAGAATCAATAACCAAGAAGTCAGAGTGACCTCGAACTGTTACTTACAATTGCAACTCGCACATCTACATCTTGTAGCACAGATCACGGATCGTGAAGCACAAGCATCGCAGCAACCCAATTCGGACAACCCGACCAAACATACTACAGAAGTGAAGCCTGACTACAAGCCATATCAGAACCAAGCATGTCCAGAAATCTCTCTTAGCCACTCCTCTCGCCTTGAAAGTCACACCGAGGTTGATTTTCTTGAGGATTATTGTTCCAACAACCCTCAACCAAAGGAGCAGAATGTGAGTGCAAAAGATGAGCTCGCTACGTGGCGCAAGATTAAGAGCCGATGTATCCTACTACAATACAACCATATACACAATGTATACCCAACCACTTAATCTTATCCTATCTAGTCATCCCTAAGGGTGTAAATGTAATTTGATGTAACCACCTACCCTATAAAAGAGAAAGAGAGATAGGTTATGAGGAATCTTTTGGGTGGCTCTAGCTAAGGCTAACCTCCTTCTTCTTCCTTAGAGCTCCATGAGAGCCTCCTCTAATGGAGATCTTTTAAATACCACATATTATGGTGAAACCCCCGTGGATGTAGGTCACCATTGACCGAACAACGTAAAAGATCTGTCTCCTCTTTACTTTTATGTTCTTTATCTTGTTTTGATGTGTGTTTATATGTTTGATGTATGTTTTGATAGTTAAGATCATCTTGGGTGTAGTAGCAGAAAATATGCAACTACAAGAAGTGAGAGCGATGATGACCGCACGGAGAGAGGGAGGTAGGCGTCAATTAGACGAAGCCATAGAAGAAGCAGGAAAAACACCGTTCGCAAGGCATATACAAATGGAAGGAGTACCAACTAAATGCACTTTACCTATATTTACTAATATTTTTGATGGAACTACATGTGCAGTACAACATATAAAGGCGTATAACAGATCTCTATTGCAATGGGAGGATAATGATGCAGTCTTATGCAAATATTTTCCCGCCAGTCTAACAGGAGAAGCTTTGCAATGGTTTTAGGGATTGCCAACGGGAATAATCACATCATTCAATCATCCACAAACCATATTCTTAGGAGCATACATCAGTAAAAACATGTTACGATCAGGAATGAAGAAGGTATTCAGCTTACGAAGAAGGATAAATGAGGGCTTGCGCAACTTAACCACGCGTTGGAGGACCATGTGTAGTGAGATGGCCGGAAGAGTAGATGAGAGGAATCTCATACTAGCTTTCATTAACGCATTTTTTCGAACAGATTTGTTGTATACACAGATATTCAGGATAAAAGATACCATAACAATGAAAGAGCTATGCGAGTACCAAGAAGAGTACATCGCTCTCGAAGAAAAGTAAAGAGAAATGGAATCTTACCCAGTTGCGGTCACAAACGCAAAAGAAGGAAACGCAAGCCTACTTCCAAAGATAACAAATGTAGTTGCAAGAACATCCCAAGGGAGTCAATAAAAGATGGTGATGGAAGATAAGCAAAAGCAAGTAGCCATAAGAAGTAGATATCAAGAAATGTATGAAAGAAAATATAGAGAAAGACAATACAATAATAATGCAGGTAATAACAAGATTCAAAGGCCTTATAACCAAGCAGAAGGTTATGGAGGGAAAAAACGATACTATAATCAAGGACCATGAGGAAATAAAACAGTTTGGGAAGAAATAAAAATGCCGCGTCTAAATACCGCAATTGACAAAATCTGGGAGGCGATAATCTTAATGGAAGACATACCGGAACCACCAAATATGGGTCACGAACCACCAAAAGGAAGAAGAAGCAGAGAATTTTGCACCTATCATCGCTTTCACGGTCACACCACCAGTAACTGTCGAAATGTGCAAAAAATTATACTCAGAATGATCGAACAGGGGAAATTAAACCACTTTCTAGTCGTACAACAACAGAATCTACCCCCACCACCAGAAGGGCAGGCGCCAGGAATGGAAGCAGGAAAAAAGACATATTTGATTGAAGTAGGAGCGAACGCAAAGAATTTATACTGTAACTCAATAACACTCATTCAGAAGCATAGAAGACTTTCATGACAATGCCCTAAGTCGAGTGTATGCAAGAGACAATGATGGAAAAGAGATACTCAACTTGGGAAAGATATCACCACTGAAAGATTGGCAGAGGCAACCCATCTCCTTCAACGCAGAAGAAGTACCAGGAGGCGTAGAATTGCATGAGAGTTCATTAGTTGTCAAACTGGAGATTAACCCAAAAGCAAGGAGTAAAGAATAAGAAGATAATGACGCAGACGCATGGGCAATAAATAGGATATTGATAGATCCCGGCAGCTCAGTTGATATATTGTTTTACCATACTTATACGACTATGGGCAGCAGAGACGATGACCT
This sequence comes from Papaver atlanticum, assembly GCA_023531105.1. NCBI lineage: Eukaryota > Viridiplantae > Streptophyta > Magnoliopsida > Ranunculales > Papaveraceae > Papaver > Papaver atlanticum. The sequence continues at coordinate 1,138,260 of JAJJMB010001069.1, read as the reverse complement.
TATCCCTTCGACGTACAAGATTTATGGTTTCAATGGATCGGCCAATAAGCCGAAAGGAGAAATAAAAATGCGAATCCCTCTTAGAACCATAACCACAGAAATAGTATTCAATGTGGTTGATGTAGAATCTCCATACAATGCCTTGATAGGCAGACCATGGTTACACAGTATTCTGGGAGTGGCTTCAACTTTTCATCAATGCATCAAATTTCCCTTACCTCAATGTGTCGGAGTAATAAGAGGAGACACAAACGAGGAAAAAACTTGTAATGAGATTGATGTCGACAAAAGTGAAGAGCGCGCGAATTAGAGAAGAGATTGGAAAAAGGAGATACAAGAAGGCATGCGAAGTGAAAGATTAATAGTTTATGTTGTGAACAATGACGTAGAAATAAACAAGACTTCTGTTCAAGCAACAACCTCTGCACAAGAAGACGAACATAACAAGTGCGTCGAAAAGAACGAATTCCAGATAGGAGAGCTAGTATTGAGACAAACACCGCCTTACTAGAAAAATGGAAATGGAAAGTTGAAGAACACATGGGATGGACCATACATCGTTAAGAAATCTATTGGAAGTGTAATGTACGAGTTGATGGATAGGGGGCAAAATGAGGAAGGAGAATCTAACCAACCCTGGAACCAAGCATATTTGAAGAAGTATGATCCATGTGGTAATTTGGACACAACATAAGAAATGGTCCATATGCGAACCTAATAAAGCACAAAGGTTGAAGAAAGAAAACAAGTCATCTCAGATATAGAGTTTTTACAATAAGTAGTTATTATGTAGGCGAATAAAGGAAGAAAGAAGACATCAGAGTTGTACTAATCAAGCGTATGAATGAAAATGAAAAAATTCTTCTTCTTTATATATATCAAAAATTTCATATAAGAAAAAGGAAAAAATAAGACCTTATAATAAGACCTTAATAGAAGGTAACAGAAGTTAAAACCTCTAACTAGGGAGGCTAGGCATCCAATTGTGGCGTGCACCCTAGTTCGCATAAAAGCAAGAGGTATTAATAAGACCTAACGCACGTCATAATTGGGGAAAACCTAGTTAGCATGACTCAGGCGAAAGCCACACCGACCCTGGAACCCGAGTCATGGAGATTTGGGGCGAAATGAAAGCCTATCCAGCAGAGACACCTTAGTAGAAAGACTAAGGTGAGAAGTTCTCTCCTAAGGAGTGTAAAAACTCTATCAGGGCGCCGGGGTACACGGTTGAGTCAAGAGTGCCTGGCGCGTCTGGAGCGTACATGGCTAGTCTTGGCAAGTCCTGACTATGATACACTCGGTCCTCAAGAAATCCCACTTAGGGTGTGGTCTCGTAACCATAAGCCATATCGGCAGAGGGATAAGAGGTTGCGAACACAACTGATTGTTGCATCACTGGATGGGAAGAGCCCACCCTAACCTGGTAGGGATAAGCTTCCTTGAAGGGGCAGTCAGGGGGAATATAAGGACGGCACCCTCCATTAGGGAGCTGAATTGTGTCAAAAGACGTTAATATCATGGAGCTATGACTCAAAGGAGAGTATAGGCATGTCGTATTAGCCCGTCAACATATCCTGCAGAGGCAATAATACGAAAGATGATAAGGCGAAATCAATGGGTCATTGCATGAAAATGAAAAGACCGCCTGCGATTTCGTCGCACAACCACAAATAATACCTTAAGGCAAACATAAGACCTATTAACAAGAAAAGGAAAAATAAGACCTCTAATTAGGGAGGCTCAATAAGACCTCATGAGAAACACAAACAAACCTATAAAAGTGTAACTAATATTATTTTGCAGAAAAGGAATTCAAACGATAGAACGTGCGACATCAAAGAAAAGAGTATACAACAAGAAAGTAAGGACTATTTTGCAGGATTAATTCGCATATATAAAATAAAGTGAAAGGATATACGCGAATAGCTGAGGTAGAAAACTATGGCACATCAAGAGGTAAAGTAAATGAGAAGATATTCAGGTGAGACACTAAACCAACAATATCATTAAAATAAAGATTCCTGCGAACATTAACGCATAAATGCATAGCCTAATCATCTTGTGACGACTAACAGAGGCAAGAATAGGAATGCAAACATATAAAGGAATGTTACTCGCCACTATATGATAGACTCACGCATATGTTATACATTATTACCAACGCATATGTTATAAATTAATATCAACGCACATGTTATACACTATTACCATTGGCAAAATGCTTTGCTTTCGATTAATGACAAACTGCAGGATTAAGATACGCAAGAGTAAAGGAAGGAAAAGAATATACATAGAAGAGGAAGAATATACATTCAAGTCTCAAAAGTTTGGGAACAACCAGCGTACAAAAGAAGGATAATGTAATACAAAGAGCAGAAGAAGACTTTACAAGCAGGGAAAAAGAAAGAAAAGCGAAAAGAGTCTTCATAAAATGCGGTTATTTCCCACCCAGGTCACTTTCAGTATCTTCTGAAGAATGCTCTCCTGATTCTTCCCCAGACTTTAAGTCATTGTCCTATTCATCGGTGACTTCATATTCATCACATTCTGCTTCACTACCAGAAATTTCAGAATCTTCTTCATTAGCAGGAACTTCAGCGAAATCAAAATCGGAAGAGGAATATTATGCTCAACACAGGTCTCCCCTGCATACTTTTTGACTTCTAAATCACGCAGACGAACCGCGTCTTTAGTCAAGTTAGAGATAGTGACCATCAATTTCTTCTTGAGTCTGCGGTACTTAGAATACCTGGCAGAAAGCTTAGATCTCAAATCCTCAATCTCCTTGAGATGATTCTTCTCGGATTCTATAAAGAAGGACAAGAGTATTAACGACGCACGATAGGAAAATCAAAGCATAATATGAAGAAGAAATCATTAAATAAGAATCATGAGCAACCTTCTTTTCCAGAAATAATGGCTTTAACCACTTAAGCATGGACAGGTTCTAAACTAACATTTGTAGCTAAACCCATCATAGCATTATCAATAACTCTAGCAACCCATTAAAATTCATTATCATTCTGAATAAGCAGACGAGAGAGAATCGTATTCTCACGGGTAACCAGGGCGTTCTTTTTGCTTATAGCTTGATCTCTCTCTATTTGAATTTGGAGTTTAACATCATGAAACTCCTTTAAAGCCTGAGCACCCTTAAGAACTGTCTTATCCTTTTCAGTAATGAGAGCATTCTTTTTCGCCTCAAGATTCTTAATTTATTCCTTATAATTGTGTATGCGGCGTTTAAAACTATTATTCACGGATAACATATTCCTATGTTCACGTTTAAGATTCTCATATTTCGACTTGAGTTCCTCCATAGTAAAAGTCCTTAATCTGTCATCTGAGGTGATATTCAAGGAGGCATTAAGATGCTCAAGAAGAATTTCATCCTCAACGGGATAGTTAATTGCCTCGTCAGTTAAGTTGTAGATCTCTGCAGAGGCAAGCGATTAAAGAGGGACGAGAATGACGCGAAGATGTTAGGTTGAAGAGGGGAGTGAAATACGTACCAATAAGTTGCTCATTCCTATTGCGTAGAGCTATCACGCGATTAGAGCTAGAAGAATATTCTCCTCTGATCTTAATATTTTCCGCTTCCAGAGCACGAATCTTTCTATGTAGATCGTTAGTGACCGCATATGACATACGACCACTCTGCATCAACAAGGAGTAAACAACCAAGTGAATAAAAGGCATAGAAATATAATGAAGGATAAACGCATAAAAGGGAAACTTACCAAAGATCCAAGTGTGAACTGAAAATTTGGGCTTCACGCAGAGGCAACTCCTTTTAAGGACTCATGACTCAAAGAAGGAGCATCGCAAATTTTAGCAACCGCTTCACATGTGCGAGTCAATGTATTATCATTAATGGCAGAGAAAGAGTCATAGAAGATACTCGACAACTGCCCCATATAAGACATGGACGCGGAGTTGTTAGGAGGAGGCAGAGCGTCATCATCAGATTGAGAGTCTAAAGGAACTGGAGAAGATGCCTTCCGCTTCTTAGGAGGATTTTAAGAAATGGGCTTAGAGATAGTCTTCTTACCCTTGCACTTAGAAGGAGGAACACCATCCTTAGAACCATCAGCGTCACCAGTCTTCAAATACACGCATACTGAGAGATAAGAAACAGGGGCAACAATATTGTTAAAATTAAACAAAGAGTATTTCTTACTTCATTATTGTGTGAATTTGACGCCTGAGACGCATTTCTATTAGCCTCATTTTTCTGCTTCGCAATCTGAAACCAAAGGAAATAATAAGGGAAACAAAGAACAAAAGAAAGGAAGTAAACAGAAAAATAAAGTTAAAAGTAGCGTACAGCATCTTTTTCCTCGGACCATACAAATTCCCAGGTTTATAAGGGGCAAACTCCTTAGGAAGGGGAAGAAGTGACTCATCAGCACCTTTACCAGTAATGTAAGGACCTTCAAGAACAATATGATACTCTACCCAGTGAGTATCCTTTGAACGACGCGCAGAGTCATTAGCTGGATTGTGAAAATCAACATCCCGCATGATTTTCTTGTTCTCTGCGATACCATCCGCTCTCACCAAACGGATTCCCCAGCGGTATTGATCGTTCTTCACGATAACGACATCGTAATTAGCAAAGAAGTTCTCCACTGTGTATTCTTCTTTATTGAAAGGCTTCTTCCACTTGGGATAGGAAGATTCCAATCTATCCGCGTGACGAGAATATTCAACCATTATCCTAATACAATCGCCGCTCAATTGGAATACGCCGCGCGAAAATCTCGCATCAGATAAAAGCTCATAAAAAAAAGGAATTTGAGGGTCATAAAGGGGAATAGGAAGACCCACAGAAATGATGATTTTCTGATTACCCCATTGGTCAATAGAAAACCATTCAGGTCCGAGCACAGAAGTGGGTTCTGATCTGGGAGGGGCTGATAATACGAAACCCTTACGCAGAAATTCATCTTTCAATTTAGTGAACTCTTTAGTATATTACCAACCGGGTTTAAGACCCATTATCAGAACGGGAATGGAAGATAAAGATTTAGTCAAGAAGATGACCAACCAAAAAGATGATGAGGAGAAACAGAGTTCGAAAATAAGAAAAGGCGAGAAGAAAATAAAAGGAGAATGTGAAATAGAAAATAAGGAAGAACAATCAAAAATTGGACAAAAGTAGATGAACAGCAGCAGAAGATGAAAGTTGCAGAGAAATAGAAACTTGAAGAAGAGAAAGAAAGCGTATTGAAGTAAATAAAGGATTCTGTTTCCTTTTCCCAAGATATCCTTCTTTACAGACGCATTAATGATAAGATAAGATAAGACACAAAGAGGCGGTTATGAAGACTCTCCAAGGGACGTGTCGAATGGTGAATGGTGAAGGAAGCACGTGTGGACTAACATGCCGAGATCACGGAAACGTGTCGGTTGAAAAGAATACGAAGAGATTAATCGGTGCGGCAAAATAACAAACTAGAGTTTCTCATACCGCTCATTCTCTCAAAAGAACGATATGAGAAGAGGCAGAATGTGGTTTCAAAGTACCGTACACTCATTTGGTATGCGAAATGATCCTTTATATAGCAAGCGAACCCGAACGCATACTATATGTCCAAAATGACGAACCAGATGACATCACCGAGTCACAGCAGAAGTGTGAAGAATCGTGCGGCAGTGAAGAATCCATGCGGCTATAATAAAGTCCAAGCGACGTTGACGCGCACCAGATCCGAAAGTAGGGGCTTTATTAGCTGTCCTCCACTATGTAAACTCCTATAAAATGAGCCACATACCTTTGTAGAAGAAAGAGATATTTTTGGTGAGCTAAGGATAGATATTTAAGAGACAGAAAGTTATTTGCTTCCCAAGTTAGGGTTTGCTCTTATCATCTTTGTATTTGTTCTAAGTTTTAATAAAAGATCTTGAGTATTTCATCATGGTTTCTTAGATTACATCATAGATTATCACTAGGGTGTGGTTGTGGGATTTCCTGCAACTACAATAACTCACATAAGTCATGACTATATGCTTGGACATAAGTATGCGCACAGTTGCAAAAAAAAAAAAAAAAAAAAAAAAAACAAAAGGATCGCAGAGGATCCACATAAATAAAACACTCCAGTTAAAATACCAAAAATCAAGATTACAATCCGGATCAACATGGTAGAGTTTTACCCATGGATTAGTATATATTTTGAGCAATTGATAAATAAATACTCCCAGTACATTAATTTACTTAGAGCAAGGCTCAAAAGTAGATAAATCTTTGACGAAAATATCCAGGTTCACAAACGAACTTCCACCCTCTTCAACTGCATCAAGAGAAGCTCTAGACACAACCGGTACTCATTTCCAACCTATTCTTACCCACTGAATAAGAAAATGGATTATCCGGCATAACTCATTTGAGTTTGGAACGGTATACACCCCTTCGCAGCCTCGTATTACAACTTTTTGACTTGATCAACCAAAAGCATTGCATTCATGAACTGTTCAGCCCTCATTGGCTATGCAGACATAGAAACTCCTGAAGTGAGTCCTTCTAACGGAGTTCCATCCAAGGTGAGTCAGGAATGACCCAACCGATCTGTGTCCAAGTATTAACAAGACCGTGGTGCCCGTCCTCTCTATTCAACATTCCCGTACCCGCCGTAAGAACTTTTCATCCAGAACAACACCATACTCACCTTTTGCGTGTCCGGCAGTGGCACTTTCACACACCGTATAAACCTAACCCCGCCGCTAGACTCTAACCCACCTGCTAATCCTTCTATTTGCTTGTTGGACAGGACGATTTGACTACCAAAATAGGCGTACACCACCGAGTGAGGAATAGGATCCGCACACGAGTCAAGCCACAAGAGAATATCATCAGTTGATACTAAATGGCCCCTCTCTCTCTTTAGCGGGTCCAATTGTAGGAAGAGTCGTCTCACGTCCCAAACTCGGTTACAATGATTCACACTCACGTCCCAATTGTATGAACCCTAAAGGAATAATAATATAAGAAATTGACGTTTAGTCCCAAAGTCATTGGGCTTTAGACTGTCTAGTCCTGCCATCTCAAGCCTAGTACTAGGGAATCCAAATTTACCAAATTTTGTACGGGTCAATCCTTTCATGGACGATTCAGTCCAAAACTAATTTCTTCCGTGGGCAAAAATACCCCTCAGGTAAATGTAATATCACTTCTTCGTAATTCAGTTTCCATGTTTTCATTTTCATTTCATGGAAACAGCTCTCTTGAGCGAAGAAAAAAAATCATAAAACTGAATCTCGTCGTTTCAATGAAATTTCAATCTTCAAACCTTATTATGATAATCGAACAAACACCGGATTCGTCTTTGAAAAACCTAAATTGTCGTTGTCAGTTCCATTTCTTGAAGATTAACTCAAAATCAGTAAATTTTAGCAAATCAATATGAAGATTTCATCATTTGGAAGCGATTTGAAAGATGTGAATACATTTTATCATTTAATTTGAGTTACTCTCCCTCCCTCCCATAAAAAAACAGAGAGAGAAACTCTTTATACATATCTGAAGATTTAGAGAAATAATTTTTGTTTTGGTTGATGGAAATTGGAGGTCATATAGAAATTGCCGAGCATGGATCAAATGCTTTCGTAGAAGATGTCATTCAGCTTATATTTCCGTCAGATCTGCTCATAGGGCCGTTTCTTATCTATGAGGTATTGGACTCCTTCAATTCAAAGATGTAAGTAGTAGGAATAATAACCTAATTTTTATATCAGATCTCACTTTAATTTGATTTTTGGTTTTGATTTTTGTGCATCAGACTTGAAATCTGTTATTATTTTCGTTGATTTGTATTAGCAGGTTAAAAATTTGTAATTCATTTGGTGTTGTTTAATTGTGAATGTGTCTGTAGTGGCTTAGGAATGTATGGCATATTTTCTTATAAGAAACCATGAAAAATTTGTGTAAAATATTACTTTCCCATTCTTTACTTTATTTTTCTTTTAGGTTCTGAAGTTGTGATACTCACAAATCACATTTTGCTATGTAACTTCTCTGAGTAGTTTTAATTACGTTATGCATTGAAATTATGGAATCTAGTAGGAGATTAAAATGATACTACTGAATAATGAGAATGAGTCATCACTTATCAATGGAATTCTGGTTTTGCTTACACATACCCTGGCCCGGAGATCTGACACACATACAAATACATTTCCCTTATGACTTCACCTAATAAGAGATCATTGTGGCACAAGCACGAGGCTGTTGATAATCATTCTGAGATTTCTATTTCATTTTTACTCCTGTCATTGGTGGACCAATTTGCAGTAAGTACTAAAATTCGATTTCAATTAGACTAATCTTTTCAAGGATTTTTTCATTAAAACCAGAGTATGGTTGTATTTATAATCCATCTTAGGTTCTTCTTATGCAGACATCCTGAATTTGTTGTGTCTAAGCAAATACAAATGGAGGAAGGAATCCAAATGAATTAATTAACGCCTCCTTTGGTATATCTATTACTTTGTCCCACTAAAGACTTGTTTCACCTAAAGATCGGGTTTTCGTCTAATTAAAGTAGAGACCCTCTTTCATTTATGTGTACCTATATATTTAACACAACCACAACTTAAATGATTGATGATGACTTGCAATTAAGCATGTAAGTGCTAATTCCGGTTCAAAATTTTCATTTATGTGCTCACTACGCATTTATGTACCGGCTATACGCGGTGTACATAGAAGTGCACTTTTTTTTTGTCCTTGTTATAAGAGGTGTATATGCTTGTACACCATTTATATGACTTTTTGTATATTCCACATGGACTATTATTAGTTTTACATATGAAAAACTTGGCCTTCCTCTCTGATGAAATGGGTATCGTAACGATCTTTATGACTTATTGAATATATATTACCTCATGTTATTGTGTGCTTGCATTAATTAATTTGGATAAATAAGGGTAGATTCATTTATTCATTTCTCTTCTTTTTTTTTCTAGAAATGGCCGAGAACAAAGGTCATGACTACTCATCTGGATGGTGGGAATTCTTTTTTGGGTTCCAAAATTGGAAGCCGAGAAGCAAAACGAAACATTTAAAAGGTATTACTTAAGAATTTCCATCATTCTATTTGTTTCTTTTATTTTGCATCCTGGTTATTCATTTTGTTGTTGATAAGTACATAATTATATAAAAGCAATCCAGATTCCTGCACCTTTAGTATTATCGCGTTCCTATTTTACTCAAACTAAAAGCTCTCAATGTGTGCTGCGATGTGTACATAGTTGTACACATGCTAAAGATTAATGTGTACATAATTATACACCTGTTTATTGGATGCGATTTCTAGGTGTTGATCGACAATTCAGGAATAATCTTTGGTTAATGTTTAATCCTTCTACTAGTAATTATTACTCATATACTTTTGTTTTGATTTCCAAATTTCAATTCGGCATGCAAATTTGATAATGGTAGACTGGAATTTATATCAATAGGTGAAACACTATCGTTGGATCGCAATTCAAGATTTGTTATGAGGTCAGTACCATCTTGGCTTTTGTTCTTTTTAATCATTCACTTTGTCTTAGCTATGGATAACTGAACTTGAGAACTTTTTATACATATATGGTTCAAAGAAATTTGTTTCCACTAAACTCTCTACTTGCAACTCCCGTTGAGAAATTTCATGTGAAATTACTTAGATTAACTGCTTGTTTAGGATATGCCCAATTTTGTGTTTTTTTCTTTCTTTTTGTTGTAGACTTTTTATGTGTAGACGATTCAAGTTGTTTATGTGTATAAATTTCTGCATTTTGTTCCGTCTCATGAATATACGACATGTTTTGTGTATGCAGATGTTAGATTTTCTATATTTTGTACATGGGTACATGGTGTACACTACTGTCCTGTCTCATTGATATATGGCATGTTTTATGGGTATGGATGTTGGATTTTCATGATTTTTGTAGATGTGTACATGGTGGTACACCACTGTACATATTTGTACACCTATAATATAAATGTACATTGTCATACACATATGACATAAATTACATGTGTACATAATATCCCATTTTAGGACTCTTAATCAAGTTTTAGTGAACAATCTTTTTTCACATAATATAAACACAGGCCAAGTGCAGCAGTAAGTTAAACTAAAACCCAAAGTCGTTGAGGAACTAGATCTGATTCACATAATATAAACACAGGCTTGCTAATGTATCAATCCATCCAAATAATCATATCTACTGTATCTTTATAAATGTTGCTTCTATTTGACCACTGGAGCTTCCATCAACGGATGCAACCCAAATTGGCAACAACCTTTCGAATCTCGGTCAGATATACAACAAAAAAGATCATTCAACAAAAGTATTGGTAAGCATATATTCTTAAAAGTACGTAAGAATTAACCGATGTATTTTCTTGTACACCAGTTATATGGGTGCATATAAAAGTGCACCTTTTTTTGTGCTTGTTACAGGTGTATACATATGCTTGTACACCTTGCTCTTGCTCTTAGAGCTTCAATGGAGGAAGAGAGGGAAAGAAAGGACGCTGCTACAAGGGATGCAGAAAAAAAATGAGGTTGACATGCTTCAAGTTCACATGATACAACTATGACTGAAAACACTGGCATTATGTCTGATGGAGCTAATACAGGCGATTTTATGGCAAGTCTCATGCTTGTTACTGGTTGTCTTGGGGTTGAATCTATGGTTAGAAACAGGATGCAGTTTATGATTGTACATGAATTAGAAGATGTGGTTTTCTACAGTGAAGGAAAGATGTGTTTTGTTTGATTAGAGTTTATGCCTGCTCGAGTCTGAAAGAAGATGGTGTTACTGAGATTTCATGGGTGTTAGAACTGTTGATTTGATGAATATGAGATGGAGACAGTGTTGTTACTTTGTGTGATTTAGAGTCTGCAGTGAGTAAGCTGATAACGAAATGAAGAAGCGTTGTGTATTATTGCTGGCCGAGCAATTACAGGGTATGGATGAGCTGCAGCTCGCTATGAAGCAATTACAGGTGATGCTATGGGAAATTTGGAAGAATGGGTTTGCTTCTATGTTGCAGTACAAAGAATGGTGCAGTTGAGTAACTGGTGCTATTGAGATGGTAGAACTCTGAAGTGGTGATCTGGTGAATAATTATGAAATGACGATGGAATTGCAAAGATGAAATCTGAAATGTGTGATGTTAGTGGTACTGAGGAGCAGGAATTTATGTTGTTGTTGGATGGGTAGTGTTGTTGTAGAGAAGTGCAGCTAAGATTGGAAAGCTACAGAAACGGATAAAAAAATTGAGTTGAATGGTTGAGGTGATGTAGTTGTTTGCAGCAGCAGTGTTAAGAGTGGTTGAGCGTTGGAGCTGGTGTTGGTAATGAGTTTGGGTTGTAAACAAGTTATATTTTTGTAGATGTGTACATGTTTGTACACCAATGTAAACTAAGTTTTTTTAAAAATGAGAATTATATAGTCATATGGGTACTCTTTTTGTAGCTCTCGGAAAGAGCTTTCCGAATATATAAAATTTAAGAATTTTGGACAAACGGTTCGAAAAATAAATTTATTTTAATTCTTTTTTATATTATTTAAAACTGCTGACATCATCATGAGTTACTTTGGACTAAACTGCAAATATTTGGATTAAATTGTAAACCAGAAGGTTATTTATGTATTTTCTATAAAAAAAGACTAATTTGTACCTAGTTGAATGGGTTAGGACTAAATAGTATATTTGGATGAGATTTTTGACTAAACCATATTTTTCCCATAATAATATTGTGGTTTGGCTAGTTTTATTTTATTTTTATGTTTTAGCCGAGCCTAGTGTATTTTTAATAGTAATTAAGAAAAAAACTAGTGTCTTGCCCGTGCGTTGCACGGGGTTAAGTTAATTTTAATTACTATTTGTGCTGAAATAGTAAAGTCTGGTCTCTTATATTGTGTCAAAATGTAGTATCTATCTGTATAGTGACAGCAGAGTATTGGAATGGCAGCTCGGATATTTGTATTGGCAGCTCGTATATTTGTAGCTGTAACTGAAACAATTGGCGCTAAAATCTTGTCTCAATTAATTTGTTTAGCATATGGGTCTGTCTGTTTGGGACGACCAATCTTTTGCCTGTCTTCGGTAAGCATTTTGAAGTTGACAACTAATAGTGTTGCTGTTTAACACTATTAAGTATTGGCATCAGGAATGCTTACATAGTTCACCACATCTTTCTCATTATGTTCTCAAAGAACGAAACAACTACTAAGAAACGGTTACTTGATATTCAATTAATGGATGTTACACGTACTTTGGTGGATGTTAAATAGAAATTGGCGAAGGGCTACTACTGACACTCGGTGACACTTTTCAAACAAAAGGTTGTTGACGTTCTGGCACAGTTATTAAAAGAATTACTAAAACAGAAGTCATGAAATTAACTATTGTACTCGGACTTTATGAGTTATTCATAAAGAAACATTTGATAAGTTCACAGGTTCAGAGACCATACAAGGACTTTCAAAAATTGTAAAGTAAATGAGACAGGATTAAATATAACGAAAAAAAAAACTATTATACTGTAAAATAACTGGCTATTACTATATTCTAAGTTAGACGTTGTCACGCATCTTCTAATCTGTCTCCATTTCACAGCTCTGTGTTTCTTCTTCTTGTGTCCTCTCCATTTCATTGTAGATTAGCATGAAATAGCAATTGTTAGTGAATAATCTGCATGATTTATTTTATGTTGAACAGTGATTGCAAGTATCGTCAATAATTACCTCTTTTATGGACAACAATTTCATAGATTTCAAAGGGGTCAGTGGTTCTTGAAAATGTATAGCTTTCTTATCAAATTTGATGGCTTCCGTGGCTGGTGGTACTGTTACATTTTTTTGTTCCAAATCTGCTTTTCAACCTCTTGTAGTCTTTCAGATTTATCTTCTAAATATCTTTTAATTCATGATTGAGATGATACATACGCTGCACATAAATGGCCCTGTAGCCAGATTTTTTTCCCCAACAATCCGCAAGTCAAATATATATGTGCATTCCAAGGTAATAAAATGTAAGCAACCGATCCTATAATAGCAAATGTTCCAGTTCCAGGCTCATCCGCATTCGTAATTCTAGCTTATACCTGCGTAAGCATTTCATCAGTGAAACTTTTAGTAATTTAATGCAATTCAGTTAATGCAATTACAGTTTAAATGCATTTTTAGTAGTTTAATGTGAAGTATACAAAACAGGAAGAATGGAGAAGAAAAGGATTCGAAATGGTGCATCAGGGAATTCTGTTCCATCTATCTTGTTCGGTTCCATATATCTTGTAAGTTAGCATAATCAAATTGTCTACTCTACTTGTCGTGTACTTGGAAACTTGAAAATCGTCTTAAAATCTTATTATTTATTTGAAAAACAACCATTGTGCGTCAGATTGGACTCAATAGTAAAGCAGTCGTCATAACATTATTAGAGGACCTCTATGCTACATAGCTTTTTGTGTAATCATTTAAATGCCAATCTTGTAATCCAATTGAATAATTAAAAGTGTCATCTACATAATACAAAAACAGATCCTTTTAGTGTTTAATAATACACACCAAAACTTTCATTGGTTTGGTCAAGTGCTTCTCTCTTGACCTTGTTTTGTTCATAACCTCAAAACAAACAATGAGTTCTGTTGACCTTGTTTTGTACCTAAACACAAATTCAAGAAGCTAATAAAGTATACTGGCCTCTTCAACTATCCATCATCATTGGCCGCAGTAAATACTCAAAATTGGGAACATAATACAGCTGCAGTTTGGTTTACTGCTACTACTACTGTATTA
>JAJJMB010001069.1:916579-1124450 GCA_023531105.1 Papaver atlanticum | reverse complement strand
GTTTGGTTTACTGCTACTACTACTGTATTACTTTATAAGTGGGAAATACAATAGTCAAAAGTCAAAACATAATACACCTGCAGTTTGGTTTACTGCTACTACTACTGTATTGCTTTATAGGTGGGAAATGCAAGAATTTTGAAGACCCTTGGTTTACTAAGGTAAGGTCACACTCCCATACAATATTGACAAACGAAGGCTGTTTGGACAGAAATGAATGATTGCAACGTAAAAAAAAAAAAAACATTACTATATAGAGGAGCAATATAAAATGGAATAGTATTAGTTTTCCTAGCTTAAACTGGGTTAGCGTTAATACATCTAACGAAATATTTTTTTTCAATAGAACGAACCTTAGAAGGTACATATGCTAACCAAGTTCAGCTAGGAGCAGCAGTTTTTCATTGGTGGCATGGAGAGCTGAGCTTGAATGGTTGCAAATCATCATTCTGCAAACAAACAAAAAAATCCAATAAAATGGACCTATATACTATTTTTGCTAGATTCAGAGACACTCACCAATACAATGCTAAGTTTATAGTTCATACATGAATCAAAGAGCCAGCCATACTTGATCATCTCATCCTGCTTCTGGAAATCAAATGTTCTGCACTTAATTTGAACAACAATAGTATTCGCCTCCCATAAGAAAATTAACTGCAACTGGTCAATCACTTTTTAGCAGGTACTTGCACAAAGACATGTGAAACACAGGGGTTTCCCAAAAATAGAACTTGGCTAACACAGCATGTATGGAATGCCTGTCAGTCCTTTCATAGGCATAACATTTATGGTTTGTGGAATTTTAATTATAAGCACCCTTTAGTGAACCTCCACCCTACGAAAGGCCAAGAACCAAGAATTTGTGTAAAGTGAACAATACAAAGAGGAACTTCGCACAAAAATATAGCTGAACCTACAATAATGAATATAATTTAATTTTAAATGATGGATGTGAAAATGACAAATAGTCATAACCAGATCAGTAATATATATCATGAAACTTGAATTTCAAATAAAAAACGTTTGCGGCTTCCAATATTACTTACTGCCTTTTACGTGTTTACGTTGCATCTCACAACCAAAGGCCTATAACAGAAAGAACAACACTAAATGAAATAAGTTCAGGTATATAAACCCCCGAAATCTCAAGCAAATAGTTCCAAACAAATAAATGGGTATTTTTACTTCAAAAAAATCTTTATTTAGGTTTAATGTATGTGAACACAGATATAGCGATGATAGCATCGTGTTCACAACCAATGTTCGCGGTATCGATTAAACTACTATGATGATTAAAACTCATACAAAACAGTATACAACATTTATATGAGAAACTCTGAGCCTTCGGGCTCATCCTTGTTTCACAACGCAGATGCGTCTATGATAGTTCAAATGAAGCATAATATGAATATAAGAAAACTATGAGTGCAAAACGTAAATGAGACAATGATTTATATGGTTCAGCACTAAGGCTTAAGTCCACAGGAAGTTCGGTTTTTCACTATGTATCATATAAGGTTATAAAGGATAGTCGAATGACTCTGAGTAGGGAACGAAAGTAGCAGAAGATAAAACTCATACTTACTCTTTATAATTTCTCTCTCCTGAACTATAGTTCTCTCTCCCTAAATTTTTGTCAACCTCCTTTCTCTTGGTGGTTGGGAGCAGACTTCACGCGTTAGACAGCTGCCACTGTTGTTGTCACATCCGTGTCTGTTAGACCCATCTCCTCCGTTCATTTCATATCTATCTTGGGATAGGGTAAAGTAGGTGTTGGGTCTTCTATGGTGTTTCGTGGCGTCTTCCTTTTCAGGTACTCCTCGATCCTCTGTCGTCTGATTTGTTTGGTGACGAGCACGTGGAAACCGATGATGATGCAAGTTCCTTGGGGTGTTGCAACGTGGCATCATAGTTTTGATGCTCTTCCACCTTATGGCGTACACGTGGCTGACTGTTGATTTATGTGTATACAATGTAATTATAAAAAAAAAAAGTACTCACTTTTGGATTCATCAAGCCACCGTCAAAAGTAATCCTCCTTGTAGCATAACTCTCAAGGAAGCAAGAAAGTACTCACTTTTGAATTCATCAAGCCACCATCAAAAGTAATCCTCCTTGTCGCATGACTCTCAAGCAAGCAACAACAGAACCTCTGTAATATGTAGAAGTAACAGATTTATATGACCTGAAAAAACAGCTCTCTAAGTGAAGTATAGCAAAGTAAAGAAATAAAAAAACTCATCTGGATTTATAAAATGATCTTGAGAATATTTATGAACCCAAGCACAATGACAATAGATTGATTTTAAAAAATAAAATAAAATTAAATGACAATAGATGTCTTTTAAGTGGATTCGTATTCCTGATTTTATTTTGTACGTAAATATGGATTATGACGCGCTTCGTCTCTCGTCCTTGATGGTGTAGCAGAACGTTTTTTCACCATTTTTGTCAGTGACAATTAAGTGCGAATAGATGAGGGTAGAGAAGAGAATTAGGGTTAAGAGATTTGCTTTTAGAATCTTAAGTGCTTGATATATAACACATAATCATCAAACAATATGGTGTTGAAACAGGAGTTTGTGGTGGCGATCGGAGGAAGTGGAAGGGAAGATGGAAAAGTTAGGGTTTCGTGAAAAACAAAGAGAGACGTGGAGAATACAGCGAGTGGAAATCAGGTTTTTTAATTTCTACAATGGAAAAGTATGATTTTTGGAAAGTACCCATCACTCACCTAGGCGTGGGTGTTGAAAACATTAAAAATTCATTTGAAACCGTCAATTCCTATTAGTCGGGGACCAGAAGCTCTAGAATTCAAGATTTTGGCTCAACTTTCAATGTGAGGCCATCAATTTCTCTTCAAATTATATATACAAAATAAGAAAAGACTTTTTAATTAAATTAAATTTGAGAGATAACTATAAAAGAAAATGGTGGTTTTACCATTATAAAAAATTAATGGATTGACATATAGGTTTGGTCCTTTTATTATTCAGTTACCATATTTTAACAAAATCAAAACATTTTTTTTAGGAAAACTTGGAAAAATGCCCCAAAATCGGAGGCAATGTTGGAAAAATGCTCATGACAAGTTGGAAAAATACCCCACTCTGTTACCTTTCCCATCCAACCAAGTTAAGTCACTTGTATGCGATAACACATGCTACTTAAAAAACAAGTGTACCCTTCAAATTTTAGGATTTAAGGTTCAATTTTCAGGGTTCAAGGTTTAGAGGTTCGGGGGCTATTTTTATTTTTTAAATTTTTATGTTTTAATTATTATCTAAATCGAAAAAAATAAAGAAAAAAAATATATAAAAAAAACCTGAACATAAGTCTTGGACCCTGAAAATTAAACCTTGAACCTCAATTTCGGAGGGGTATATTTGTCTTTTTTCTCACACATGTTATCCCACATATATGACTTAACTTGGTTGGATGGAAAAGATGACGGATTGGGGCATTTTCACAACCCGTCCACAATGGGCATTTTTCCAACGTTACTTTTGATTTTGGGGCATATTTCCCATTTTCCCTAAAAGATTTTGTGAATGCCCCAAATCTCTGTTCTTTGTTAAACTCCGGTAGCGTAGTCCAATGGCGAATACCAGCCAAAACAAACAAGCTAGTCTGGCCGAAATTTTAAGAGCCTGTCACGAACTCATAGGTCTAATGCTGCGGTGCAATGGAAACTGTCGGCAAGCCAAGTTAGCTAGCCAGACTCATCTGTTACTAAAAAAATAGTGTTCAATCATATCTACGATTTTTACATCCAACTAGACTTGTACCAAATAAAAGATCAGTGCATCACCACAAAAACATTACCGATCACTTACAATTTTATCTAGTTTGATTATGCTTTGTGTAAAGAATAAATGGATCCAAGAATCAACTCATGGCATTATCTGGGAGATGGCTCATGTGGTTACGGAAAATGGGTTGTGTGCCTACCTTGACGGATATGTCACTATGTGTGTCTATTTGTTGGAGAATGGGTTGGTTGCCTGCCTTGGCGGGTATATCACCGTTGTCTCTATATCACCATCTGTGTCTATTTGTTTGTCTCACGTTGGATCTTCAATGCGCAACCACAAAAAAACTGATCGATGACTTACATCGATTTGGGTCCAGTTACTATAGCATGTTTAGCAACCAGTAACTAAAGGAAGTACAACTTGTTTTCAGAAGTTACTTTTTCTAGATGAAGTGATTTTGTTCCCAACCTCTTTTTGATTTAATTATAAGAGCATCTCCAATGGAACATGTGGTTAAAAAATATTGATACCACCTAGGATTTTAGAAACTCTCAAACAAAAAAAAACCTCTCCAGTGATGGTTGGATAATCAAAATTTAATATGACGTGGAACTTTGAGTTTGGAGGAGAGTATGGGTTTTTGGAGACTTCCATCCATACACACGTCATATTAAATTTTGATTATCCAACCACCACTGAAGAGGTTTTTTTTTTTTTTGGATAATATGACGCGGAACTTTGATTTTGTTCCCAACCCCTTTTTGATTTAATTATAAGAGCATCTCCAATGGAATATGGATTTAAAAAATATTGATGCCACCTAGGATTTTAGAAACTCTCAACAAAAAAAATCTTCTCCAGTGGTGGTAGGATAATCAAAATTTAATATGACGTTGAACTTTGAGTTTGGAGGAGAGTATGGGTTTTTGGAGACTCTCATCCATACCACGTCATCAATTTGTTATTATATTAATTAATTTTTTAGATTTTGTGAATTATTTTTTCTATAAATAAGCGACAAATATATCAAAATAAATATGGATACAACTACCACTGGAGATGCTTATAAAAACAAAATTTGGATTTGGATTTTATGTTATTAAATACCTTTTTTTAGGCCTCTATATATGATAAATACTCATACTCCATTGGAGATGCTCTAAGTCGAGAAGTTACTCAGGAGAATGGCTTGGGTACGTGCCAGTGCCTGTCCATTATTTTCAGTTTTTTTTTTTAAATTAATTAAAATATTATTTGCTAAATAGTAATAATAAATCAAAGAATAATAACAATAAATTTGTACATTCCCTTTCCCTAAATACTCCACCATTCTTCCCTTCTCAAAAAAATTTGTCCTCGAATTTTGCCTGTACGACTTCTTGTATTTATGATTCTTAAATTAAAATCCTGATAATCCTTCGACAAATATATTCTTGGAAAATTTATTTTCGAACTCGTTCGCGCATTAAAAATGATAAGTTGGTGCAGTCGTTGATCTACTTGACTGGATATTGCTTCATAAAAATAAGGATCAACGTAGCTAGAACAAACTAAAATCACATCATCGGGGTAAATATCATAAATTGGTGGTTGATTCCAATCATCAATAATTTTATTGTTTTCAACCTCGGAAAAGGAAAAAATATCATCAAACCTTTGGATTTCAAGCTTTACTCCGGACTCTAACGAATCTCGCGGATTATGTGCAACTCTTAGAATTCTTTCTCCTTGTCTCCAAGGAGGTTTTCTTGTTTATCACCCGTCACTTCCTCCACTCGCTGTAGGCTAAGACCATGATGGGGCTCTTGCTGATGATGCATTTCAGCCAATTAGGGTGAACGTTGAATAGTACTAAAATCTAAAACTCATGTTTCCGAGATATCACTCTCAATGAAAAATAATACTTTTTCATTAATCAAAATCTTCCCCTTAATATCAAAATATGGAGCTCTTTATATAGATAACTTCTTACCAAATTAATAACCATATATTTTATTAATTATCAAAAATACTTATTATCTTATCTAATAGATATTTTCTAGACTAATAAAATACTAAAATAAATATTATTAGACACTTCTAAAAATTACCTAAATAATAAAACCAAAAATATCTTAATTAATTAAAATATTATTTGCTAAATAATAATAATAAATCAAAGAATAATAACAATAAATGTGTACATTCCCTTTCCCTAAATACTCCACCACTTACCGGTGTCCACCTTAAAATTGCCTGATAAATCTCTGGTTTCACAAATCTATGGCGCCGAAGATTGCAAATCATCTTGCGAGGGTTCATGTTCTTGCGTTGGTTACGCTTTGGTTAACAATGGATGTCGATTTTGGCGTGACGATATTATAAATTTCAATCAATTTAATACATCAACCGGCGTACCAACAACTTTCTATCTTAGCCTTGCAGCTTCAGAAATTCGCGGCATTGAACCCGTCTCTAGCAGTCCCGTACCCACATCTACTGCTTCTCAAGGTACGTACGTAATATGTGAGATCATATATCCAGCCTAGCGCCTCAAAATGTTACTATGATGTTTAAGACCTATGCCTAGAATGAACTATTATGTGCTAACTACATCTTCAAAATTTTCAGCTAGAAAGAGAAAGGTGATAGTTTGGAAGATCGTCATACCTGTTTCTGCTTTGTTGGCATTTATAATGGTGTCTTAGGATACATTTATCTGTTCAAGAGGTAAAAGGCTAATAGAAGAGGTGAATATACCTTTTCGTACGTTTATGAAAGAGTTACCTGAACTTGACAGTCATGACAGGAGCCTTAAGAAAGACGTAGGAGCAATTGCATGAGTCAAGAAAATTGGTAAAAGTGTATCCTTGACTAAGGCTTTAACATTTGGACATGAAGTCTGGTAGTGTCCATAAGAGAGATGGGATTCACTAACAGACACAAGTAGCTCTGGTTTTACCAGTATCAGTACCGTCATAACAGATCGAAGAGGACGCAACATTTTTACACAAATTCGCTCATGTTGTAGTTGTCTAAGTAGTGATGAACTCTGCAAATCCTTGACCATGAAGAGAGCTGGTGGTGGTTGAGGGAGAGTGTCTTTTCTGAATAGATTTAAGGTATTGGCATGGTGAGGGATGATGCCTAGAGCCATAAGCTGCTCAGTACTTGGTATTGGGGACCATCCTAAACTAAACTGGTCCCGTAGTTGTGATATCAACTTGTACATTTGACTAGGAAGCGAGAGAGACAGACGGAAAGAGAATACTCCTTTCTTGTTCTGATTATAGGAATTTGGGTGACTGATAACTGAGAAGGGGGTATGCAGTTTATTACTCTAGACTGGAGTACTGAATACGAGTAGTATTGAACTGATGGAGTATTGGATGTTGCAAATGCAATGCAGGGAGTTAGTATAATTGATAAAAGGTTTATTCACAGCTGACCAAAAGAATTGAAATTAAAACATTATTGTTTGGTAAAATTTATGATTATCTATTTATGATTATAGATAATCATAAATTGATAAATGATTTTTATATAATCATTTTTAAAATAAATATTCCCAAACACTTTTTTTTCCAAATAATTGATTATCTTAGAATGATGATTTCAAAAAGGAGAGGAAAGAACAATGATCTAGGATTTTTTTTTAGTCCTATGTTGTTTTTTTGTCTTGATAGTGTAGAGAAAATAAGAAGAAAAAATTCAATTTGAGTTTGTTAGAAAAAATAATTTAATATAATAAATTTTCAAAACAATTTTTTTTGTTTATTGAAATAATGGATTTTTTCAATTATAATTAAAATAATCAATTATTATAATGGTTGCTGAAGAAACAGAGACGAAGAGAAACTAGGAAGAAGAGATAATTGTATTGCTGTGTATATTATGAATTACAGTATAGGGTATTTATATTTACATATATGTAGTAACTCTCCATAACAGAGAACGCTAACTTGGGTAATCTAGAACATAAAAGGAAGTTCTCCTAACGGTAAACAAATATATGGAAATAGTATTAACACTAATTAAGATGGACGATATCTTGTCAATATCCTTGATATTCTCCATCAATGTCCTTAATATTCTCCAACACTCCCCCTCAAGTTTATGCGTAAATATCCATTGAGCCCAACTTGCCTAGTATCTCCTCAAATATGGCAGCGGAAAGTCCTTTCGTGAAAATATCAGCTAACTGTTGAGCACTTGGAACAAACGGGGTACAAATAACATTATTCTTCAACTTTTCTCTAACACAGTGGCAGTCTACTTCAATATGTTTTGTTCGCTCATGAAAGACGGGATCAGAGGCGATATGCACATCATCTTGATTGTCACAAAACAATTTGGTTGGATGAAAGCAAAACCAAAATCACGTAAAAAAGCTCGAAGCCAAACAATTTCACATGTCGTTAACGTCATAGCTCGGTATTCAGCTTCAGCACTAGACCATGCCACAACATTATGTTTCTTGCTCCTCCATGTTACCAAAATCACTGCCAACAAACGTACAATATCCAATGCGTAGTAGACTTCCGATCCACCGGATATCCAGGCCAATTTGCATCTGTATAAGCGGAAATAGATATAGAACAATTACCAGAGATAGAATGTTGTCCATTTTTACGCATCCATATGCCTCTTCCTGGTGAGCCTTTCAAGTATTTAAAAATTCGGTTAACTGCATGCATATGATTTACTGTAGGCTCATGCATAAATCTTCTTACAAGGCTAACAACATAAGAGATATCCGGTCTTGTAACAGTGAGATATATAAGTTTACCCACTAACCTTTTAAATTGACCACTATCAGAAAGTAACTCACCATCTTCATCCAGCTTTGCTTGCTATCAATAGGTGTTTTTGATGGTTTTACACTCAAATCTCTTTCAATAAAACCAATGCATATTTTGTTTGACTTAGAAAAATACATTTCTTTGAGCGGGCAATTTCTATGCCGAGAAAATACTTCAAAGTTCCCAAATCCTTGATATCAAACTTATTGTGCAAGAGAGACTTTAGTTTTTCAATACCAACATAATCGTCACCAGTTATCACTATATCGTCTACATAAACTAAGACAATAGTTGTACCTGACGTACCTCTTTTAACAAATAATGTTGGATCCGCGGAACTTTCTTTAAAACCATTTTCCTTGAGAACAGAACTAAGCTTTGCATACCACGCTCTTGGCGATTGCTTTAGTCCATATATTTCCTTCTTAAGTTTACACACAACTCCCACTTTGCCTTCTTACGGATATGAAAATACAAAGGTACCCAAATACACCACAATCTTTAAATTATCCACCTATAAGTCCTCTTACTGAAAGTGATTGTCTATGGACAAAGTCGAGACAATACAACAAATCGGTATTCACACTTTGTGTGATCGTCTATGGATACGAGATCGACACATTACAACAATCAAAGTGTGATTACTTGATAATAGGTTCGGACTTAACCAAACTCTATAGGATCACTATCAAGTAAAGCGGAGTTACCGTTTGTGTATTTTACTTCCAATATTAATAAAAAATAATAATTGAGGAAATAGAAAAGTAAAAGACACAACAAGATTTTGTTAACGAGGAAACCGCAAAAGCAGAAAAACCCCGGGACCTAGTCCATAATTGAATACTCTTATAATTAAGCCGCTTTACAAAATCTAAACCAACTTCGTATAGTTGAGACCAAGCAACTAACCCTAATTCACTTAGTTTCTTCAGTATCCCTGCGCTTCCGACATTCAATAAGTGTACGCACTGGAACAATTCCTTTGGATCGTACTCCAAACAGTAAAGGGACAACAAATCTGTTTGGTAACAACTTTATTGATTCTTTCCAAATAAAGATATCTCAATTCATATGCAAAGGCTCTTTCGTTTAGACTAATAAACTCCTTTGCCTGGTTAGATCAATCCAATCTCTATTACCTAAGAAATAAGATTCGGATTTGTAACAACCAAAATAGATCTCAAGAGAACTATTAGGTGTTACCGATCTCACGCAACTAATCAATCGAACAAATCCTATTATAGTTGGATCCCAGCCGATCAAGGTTTGTGGTACACAAAGATATGAGAAACCAATAAGAAATCTTCTTTGTTTTGAAATCTTCTTTAATCTTCAATTAAACCTGCACAACACCACTTTAATCTCTTGTGATCAATCACGCACAGAACGGAGTCTGTTAAAAATGGATTATCACAAGATGTCTTTAGATCTACAAACAGTTCTAAAGATCCCGTTGACATTTCGATCTAGTTTGAGTGAATCTTATATCAGAAGAGAAGATTCTCAAGAATAAACAAACTAGGTGAAATCAAATTTCAACAACCGTTAGTCAATTAAATCAATCGAAAAATAATAAACTGCAATTATCTAGTTTCCCACCAACGGTACTCGTAGAGCTTCTTTATCCCACAGAAGTCTTTAAACGAGTGGTCGTAAGAGATTTCTCCTAATTAGGGTACTTTCTTCTCCAGATAGACGGCTCCACCAGAAACAACAAAGAGATGAAGTTTGCCTGGCTCTTAGGATAGTTTGCTATAAATGCAAACTTAGTCCAAGGATGTTTGGACACCAAGGAATTTCCAAAACCGAAAGTATTCTCAAGATATGAAATAAATTCCCAATCGGTTTTCATAATTCCTGGAAATGATTTGTCCAATATTTTCCGAAATCTCTCAATACAAAATATCCAATTAGAAAATGAACATTATTAATTTTTATTCTCTAGAGATATGCATTTAATTGCTGGTAATTAAAGCATATAAAACTAACAACCTTAATTAAAAGATTCTTAATTTATTTCGGACCGGGATCTCCTTGGGTAATTAAGGAATAACTTTGAACAATAAAAGATAAGAGTTACTGTTCGTGTTCAAAGTATGTTGACATCTTTTCTTTATAAATCATCTTTCATATTTACAATCTTGAAATCGATTATAGCACACTTCCAAACAAGTTTAGAATTAGTTCATCTGTATTACAAGACAACTATGTGATTGATCAAATATCAAATCACACTCATGGGTTTAATCGGTTCTACCAATCACTGGGATCGGTTATACCTTAATATGGAACACTTGTGATCGGTCACACAAGTTACCAGGACCGGTTACATCAGTTACCAGGATCAGCTACGTCAATTACCAGGACTGGTTACCATATACCCATGGTATTGCTTGTGATTGGTCACACCAGTCACTAGGATCGGTTACACTAATTACCAGGATCGGTTACAAAAATTACTAGAACCGGTTACACCAATTACAAGGATCGATTACACAACTCTTTTGTGATCGGTCACACCAATTACTAGGATCGGTCACACCAATTACAAATATCGATCATACCATCTCAGGTGATTACTTAGGATCGGTTACACTAATTAGTCAAAACTAGTCATACCAAATCATAAGTCAGGCATTGTGATTATTTATACCAAGATACATAACAAGTTATGATCGGTTCTACCATCTCACACATATTGATAATCCAAAGATATGCAATGAATAACAATACCAATAAGCCTAGCAATTTCCCTTTCGATTCATAAACCAAGTTCATAAATGTACTTCCTTTAAACAAATGTAAAACATTGTTTCATAGGATGAAATATTTACCTTTACCCATACACATAATCACAAAGCATTCATAAGATTATGTCGATGTCATATCTACGAAGTTCAAAAGATAAGCGTTATACTCCGTAGTCTAATTCCTTAATACTATGATCATGTCTCACTACTAGAGTAAAATATTCATTCACAGCTTCGCAGTTTTGTTTTCAATATAGCACGACTTGAAAGATATGTTAGGAATGAAACAGTTCAAGTCAATATTACTAACCTCAAGAGGGAGGATGATGTCGTCGTTGTAGCTCGTTACTTCTTCACATTCTTCAGGTCTTCGAGTAATACTTGTATGTCTCATATTCCTAGACTTTCTAGTCTAACCCATACGAAGTTGTCTCTAGTACATAATCAAGCGACTCTTAGATGAGTTTTGATTCACTAAAATATGACAACCAAACTTGACACACCAATGCTTGGTGGGTTCAACCGAGCTATGCTCTAACAGAATGGCCAGGTGGAATACTCATATAAACTTCTTCTTCAAGGTCTCCATGTAGAAACGCATTTTTTACATCCATTTGAAAAAGTTTCCAGTCTTGGTTTACTGCTAAAGATATTAGAACTCTAAATGTATTCATTTTCGCAACCGGAGCAAATGTCTCCTTATAGTCTTCACCGTACGTTTGTGTAAATCCTCTAGCGATAAGTCTCGCCTTGTGCCGCTCTATGGTCCCATCACTCTTGTACTTTATTTTATATATCCAACGGCATCCAACAGAATTTTTACAACGCGGCAGCTGAACGATATCCCAAGTTTCATTCTCATCAAGAGCTCGTAGTTATTGTTTGGTCATCGTCCTCCAAACAGGAATTTTATTTTCTTCCGTGAAGTTCTTTGACTCTTCCTCCCTGGACAAGGCAGTAAGAAAAGTTAAATAAGGATGAGAAATATTATCATATGTAAAACACTCTTGAATAGGATATGTTGTAGCATGATATGTATAAAAATCCTTTAATTTTTCTGGAGCCTTGATTTTTTTGCTTGATTTTCTTAGGAACGGCTCCGTAGCACGAATAGTTGTATTACTGTCCACACATGTTGGTGGAGTCAAAATTCCTGGCACGTTTGTTGGTGGTGATGACGCAGTTTGAGTGATATTTGGGTTTGCACACGGTGGAGCTTTACTATTAATTGGTGCTATAGCTTGATCAGTAGAATGGTCTTCACATGTTGGAGTGATTTCCTCATGTTCACTAGACATAATTGTTTCTGAATTTTCTATAGGAACACCTGTCTCGGTACTTGGTGACTCTTTAGTTGTCATGGGTACAAGTGGTATTAAATCTCTTGAGGACTCCCCCTTGGATAGATTCCCATGATTCTCTTTAAGCTGGAAATAAGGAGCAGCTTCATCGAACCGAACATCCCTCGAGATAATAATTTTGCGAGCGGCCACATTGTAACAGACATAAACCCAAGAAACACACATTTCACGGAACGCGCATCCAATTTATCTCTTTGAGTTGTCTGCAAATGAACATAACAAACACATCCAAATACTTTTAGATGTGACAAATCAATCTTTCGATTTTTTTTAACTTCTAATGGAGATTTAAAATCTAAAACTCTAGTAGGAAGTCTATTAATTAGATATGTCGCTGCTAAGACCCCATGAGATCAATACCTTTTAGGAACATTCATTTGCAACATTATAGCTCGAGTTGTTTCTAAAATATGTCGATTTTTTCTTTCGGCCACATCATTTTGTTGTGGTGTGCCTACACAACTTGTTTGTTGTATAATTCCATGGTCACTAAGATATTTAGGCAAGAGACCCTTACAATATTCGGTTCCATCATCACTTCGAAAAAAATTAATCTTTGCACCAAACTGGTTAGTCAACGTGCTATGAAAAACTTTGAAAGTTGAAAACACATCAGCTTTTGATTTTAGTATATATATCCAAGTACTACAAGAATAGTCATCAACAAATATAACAAAATACTTATTACCATCGTACGATTCAATAGGTGAAGACCATAAATCAAAGTGAATAAGTTCGAAAGATTTAGCAGACACAGATAACGAATTATTAAATGGCAATCTAGTTTGCTTAGAAAATTGACAAACATCACATATACCATCTCTAAAGAAATAGAAGGAAAAAGTTTTGTTAAAACACGAGCTGGTGGATGCCCTAGGCGTTTATGCATAATATGGTTCTCAACCAAATTTTCTGTATGGCATGCTTTATTAATAGGATTGAATAAGTAAAGTCCGTTTGAATATATTCCTTCACCAATCGTCTTCTTCGTTTTTCGATCCTGAAATACCACAGAAGTAGGTGAGAAAATAACGTTACAATTTAAAGATCTTGTAATTTTTCCGACCAATAACAATTGAACCGGAAAAGACGGCACAACTAGAACATTAGAAGCGGAATTTTCTAGAAAGAAATTAATTTTTCCACTCCCTAGCACCTGCACAGTATCACCGTTAGCTACAGAAACATCATGTTTCCCAGTATTAGGAATGAAATCATACACATCTGTTGTTTTATTAGCCATGTGATCAGTTGCTCCAGAATCAATTATCCAAGAATTAATCACTTTAGATAATCAAGTAAGATAAGCATGAAAGTTACCTGAAGCGTGGGTTGAAGAAGAATCGGAAGGACCAGACTTACTCAGTTGTTGCAGTAGAAGTTTCGCCAAATCATTTATCAAAAAAGAACCATCGGCTATTGCGGCACGATCTTTTCTGTTTTTATTGAAATTATTTTTTGAGATGTTGATGTAGAACCCAACAACGATCTACGGTATGCCCAGTTTTCTTGCAATGATCACAATGGAAATTCTCCTTTTTGTTTTTATAAACTTGCTTACCTCTGTTTGTGCCCGAAAACCGTCGCTTGTCTTCTTTCTCCACAAGAAGAGCACTTGTTTCTCCTTTCTCAAAAACATTTTTGGAGTCAATATTCATTGATTTCTTGCGAGTTTCTTCTCTTTGAATCATAGCACAAATACTTGATAATGTAGGAGTATCAGCATTCATAAGCACATTACTTTTGAGATTCTCATAATCTGGTTTCAAGCTATTGAGCAATGAAATATTTTTATCTTCTTCAGCCCTTTTTATAAGAACTTTTGCATCAGTGGTATGTGGACGATACATATCAAGTTCATCCCACATCCTTTTCAGATTCCCAAGGTGTTCGTCAAAAGATTTTTCATCTTGATTTTCCGTAGCGATTTCACGCTTCAACTCAAATATGCGAGCTGCATTGTTTTGACTACCATATAACCCAGCTACAGCATCCCACGATTCCTTGGCTGAATCAGAAAGTGAGAAAATTTCAGCAATAGGTGCTTCCATAGAATTGAGAATCCAAGTTCTAACTGTTTGATCATCTGAAATACAGTCTTCATATTTCAGTTTTTCTTTAGATGGAGGACAAATTGTTTTTCCACTAATACAACCCAATTTCTTCTTTCCACCAATAGCCAAAGTCACTATACGCGACCAAAGAACATAATTGTTCTTGTTAAGCAATACCGATGACAATCTCCCATTAGTGTTAGCTTCACTCGGAGACATTTTTGGTTGAAGTTTTCAACCAAAAAATAAAAATAAACAAAGAAACAAAAAACTCACGAAACAGGATCGAGTCCTGTTCGGGATACCATGAAGAAAAGAGACGAACAGAAACTAGGAAGAAGAGATAATTATATTGCTGTGTATATTATGAATTACATTATAGGATATTTATATTTACATATATATGTAGAATGTTAACTTGGTCAATATCCTTCATATTCTCCATCAAGGTCTTTAATATTCTCCAACGGTTACCAAACACATATAAAATCTATTATAATCTGCATGATGGATTATGGGCTGATAACCATTAAAATAATGATTACCAAACAACCCCGGTTGTTGGTATAATTGATTTAATGATATGGTTGATGCTTTCATGGACATCCATTGAACCATTTGAACTCAATGTATCTAACTACATATGCAAGTGCAGGGAGTAAGGTGCCTGAAGTCCAAGTGTTGACGTACGACTTTTGTTCCTAACAGTTTTTCAGTGTTGGACCACTATTGTTTCAACTATGAACATTTAATTGCCTCACCAAGTACATAACTGCTTCAGACATGTACTTGGGTCACCAGTATCACACAGACACACCATGTATGAAGGCTTTCAACCTATTAATGTGCCCTCTAACTAAATTTTACTGGTATTAGTCGAGTTTAACCCTAAGCATATATGCGATTCCTATTCTTTTCTTTTTTATCCTTCCAACGGAGAAATTTTAGTAGTACTCGAGTACTCTAGTAGCAGGTGTAGTGATGTATAGTGGCCCATTTTCATGAATCTATACAAGCTCTTGCACATTCATGGCAACATCACCAGCTTTCTATTTTCGGCCAAGTTGCTTGGAGACGCATTCCTGCTGCTGTAATTTGGGTGATTTGGAGGGAACGAAATAATCGCACTTCTGAGGATGAGTATTGTTGGAATCTTGCAACAATGAACAACACGTTAGATGTATCAAAAATAATATGTAAAGAACTAAACCGAAACAACTTGACGAGGGCAGAATCACAGGTTCAACAAGTTGCCCTTAACACATTAGTTCGCGGGTATACTCGAGATGAGCAATGCTAAATCCCTCACAGCGAAGATGTGTCCAGGATAAGACTGCCTGATATATCTTGAGTTAGCACAACGTAAGTTACCCACTCTTGAACTCAGCAACAGGGATGGAAGTAAAACGCCGCACAAAAACAAAAGAAAGAAGATGAAGAAAAATAGACAGAAAGATGGTCGTTGCTTTTGTATTTATAGGAAAAGATACTTGCAAATAAAGTTAGGTTTTGGTTTTCTTTAAAAACAAGTAAAACACGTAAAAAGAATTTTCACATAAATAAAACTCTTAAGAAAATAATTTTGGAATTAATTTCCTAAAGAAAAACTCGCCAAAAGTAAATACGAATAGAAGAAGGACTTGGTGCATGGTATACGCACATATGAATGGGTCGAAACATGTATTTTTCACCTCACCTGTTCCACCCACGTTTTACATTATATAGTGGAGCACCTCTTTAGTTTTCCATAATGTAGGACTCAAGATTCCATTTCATTCATTCAAAAATGAGTGAGTATCCTTAGACCTTTAGGTCATTAGATCAAACCACACCAAGACCAAAACCCTTTTTATTAAAAGCTCATTTTCCTCAAACAAGTATAACTTCAAGATAGACCTATAATTGAGTAACAATGTTAAGACTTTGGTTCTTAATTGGGCGGCTGCTTTTGGAAAAAACTTCATATTAATTTTGAGTACTCAGTCTAAAATTGGGAAACTATATTTTACTGATGTGGTCCAGAATTGGGAAACTGTATTTTACTTTTGATTTTGATGTTCTTTTAGTCTCGTCTCTGTAGACTCTTGTACATTCTTCTTTCTCCTTAATAAAATCCTATCTTCCAATCAAAACAAAAATGTATAGTGCCCCACCAACTTAATCAAAAGATAAGAAATGGTTTCTTCCCTGTGTTTTCTTCCCTGTGACAGAAAATATAAAGATAAGAAATGGAAAATTTTAGTAGTACTCGAGTACTCTAGCAGTAGTGTGTTTTCTTCCTCCTCACCCTCATCGTAACCATTAACTTCTTATTATATTTTAGTAGTTGTGATCATTCGAATCTTTTGATTATTTTTCAGAAAACAGAACGAAAGTTTATGTCAAAAGTAGACAACGCACCGGAATGAGTGGCATTTTCTTTTTCCTTTTTTCTTTTTTTTTTCTGCACCTAGTTTGTGTGGCATAAGCCTAGGAGTACTAGCGAGTTAAGAAGTAAGAACTTAAAAGCTACATCTTACGCCTTAATGTAAACCAGCTTTTACTTTCTAGAGAAATAAACAATTGATCATCTCTTGAGATGCTTTCAGATGTTTAATTAATTAAAAACGACGAAACGTTTGACGATCTCTTCTTTTTTCTTTTTTTGACGAGAGACGACCCTTCAAAAATCGACTTATCCGAGTAAAGAAATAAACAAACTAAAGTACAGAAAGAACTTCCCAAGCCCTTCCTACTGGAATCAAGTTAATTTTGTGTTTAGTAAATCCCAGGCATATCCTCCCCTTAGTCCCCTATATAACTCCATGATACATAGAAGCATCTCATTAAAATTGTAATCTATAACTTTAAGAGAAAACTTATGGATATGGATATTATTCATGACGTTACACGGAGAGGCGATATTGAATCGCTCAGGAGAATACTCGCTGCAAATCCAACTTTTCCTCTTGCTGATCCAAAATTTACTAGTTTCCTCAGAACTCCTTTACATGTAGCAGCTATGCATGGTTATGTTGACTTTGCATCACATATTGTGCATATCGACAAATCTAGACAACTCGCGATGGAGGAGGATTCACAAGGATGTACTCCTCTTCACTTGGCTTCCACAGGTTATAATGTTGAGATGGTGAGAGTGCTGATAAATGCCAACCCAAATGCTTGTGTAGCTCCAGACAAAAATGGAGGAACACCCCTACATCTCGCAGCCATGAGGGATGAAGTTAAGGTCATGAAGTTGTTGATTCAAAGCCGCCCTGATGCCATTCATCAAAGACTACTGAACAAAAACGAGACAATACTACACTTATGTGTTAAACATAATAACTTCAGGGCCATGAAGATGTTGGTTGACTACTTAGTCGCTAACAGGGAAGATCTTGCTAATAATCCACATGCCAGAATCTCTGTAAACTCCATCGATAGTGATGGGAACACTATCTTGCACCTGGCGGCACAAAATAAGCAGATAAAGGTAAATAATACATAAGTACTGATGTCTTTTTTCTAGCTAACACTTGGAGTTGAACCATTTTTGAAGGAAAAATAGATGGTCTAACAATATTATATAATCAATTCAATTTTATTTATTTCTGCAGATGTTAAAACATTTGATAGGGAGCGATGATATAGGAGTTGATATGAATATCCAAAACAACGATGGAAAAAAAGCTCTACACATGTTAGATAGAAAGGAAATGATGGACATAGGAATGGGCTGTATATGTTATGATTATCATGATACTTGCGAAGTTCCACAACAAACTACAGCATCACAAAATGAGCGGATAAAAGAGAGACTGAACACGATAATGATTGTAGCTGCACTAATAGCCGGCATCGCTTTTCAAGCTGTTATCAATCCACCTGGGGGTGTTTTCCAGGAAGACTCAAAGGTTGATTCAATAAAGGACCCTGTTATGTTTACTTATTATCTAAAAAGTGTTATTGGCATCCCTGCTATGTCCGTAGGTTTTCAACCGTATATTAGCAACCTGATGCCACCACAGAAAACAACAAGAGGTAATGTTACAGCTTCCGATGATGAGATTTTTGCTTACAGGGTTAACTTTGTTGAAGATCTATTGACCGCTGCAGATAACAGTGAATCACTAACTATGTCAGTGTACCCATTTTTGCCCCGAATATTAGCACCTGGTATTGTTTTGAGAGATGATTGGTGGATGAATATTACTTCCAACTACAATAGTACTATCGGAGGTGGTTCTGGTTTTTCCCCTTATCTGATACGTTATGCTGGAACCGCTATCTTTGCGTATAAATCACCAAAAAGTTACCAGTCATACATACTCCTCAATTCACTCTCACTTCTAGTATGTGGATTGACGATTCTTGTAGTCACATTTCATGATATTGGGCAACGTCCATCCGGATCAACCACTTCAATAGTTGGGTATCTTGAGGTATTGCTGGCTATTGCCGTGGTGTGTATCAGCATAAGTTACACGTTAGTACTCAAAACCATCGGTCCACCATTTTACGAGTATTCTACAATAGATACTAGACTTCTGATTTTGTTGGCTGGGGTTACCATTTTGCCAGTTGCCCGTTTCACCCATACCACTTTTTATTCCCACATGCCACTTCCAATGTTTCTGAAAAAGTTCTTTATCAAAAGGTGTTTTATTACTGTTTGTTTTATTAGTATGCTTTGGCAGTATGTTCTTGATCAACCAGTCATTAAAGCTTTTAGTTATCGGAACAATCCTCGGATCAACGGATATATGTGGCTCATTACTAAATTTTTCCTGTTTTATATTGCTCTTGCCGCTCTTTTGTTTGGGTTTTAATTTCACTTTCAGGTGTGGCGTGTTGTGTGGATGTATGTGTGTTGCATTTATTTTTGTTATTGGTCCTTGTTTGGGGACTGGCATGCATTATTTTCTCGGGTTTGGTTTGAATGTGAATTGTAACTGTTTGTGCATGCTTCATGCATATGAATAAAGAGTTAAATGTCATATTATTTACCAATGTACTTTGTGATTTTCTATCTACAACTTCTCGGTATTAACTTCCTAAGCTTCTGTTATTAAGGTCATGAGTCCAAGTTTCTCGTGATAAATTTCCAAGCTTACTAATTTCAAAAAGAAAAATATCACTGCGGAAAAAACACTCCTATGAAATTAGTAAGCTTGGGTAAAAAATTTACTCCATCATTTTTATCCCTATAATAAAAATTTTGAAAGAATAAAAAATTTACTCCATGATTGGTGTGTACTGCACTATTTTACAAGCTTACTAATTTCAGAAAAAAAAATATCACTGCGAAAAAAAAACCCTCCTATGAAATTAGTAAGCTTGGGGAAAAAAATTACACCATGATTGGTGTCCCTATAATAAATTTTTTTTGAAAGAATAAAAATTTACTCCGTGATCGGTGTGTATTGCACTATTTTCTTAAGAAACAGCCTGTGAGAACAGCATGTCAAACGATGGCTTGTCATCATGGTCCATATCACTGTCTCCACTAATATGACCAAATAAATAAATAAATAGTAAGTTTGGCGCGGAAGTAGAGGCCAGAGGTTTTATTCAACTTCATAATTTTTCTGTTTTTCTCACTGAGCACAGAAGGCTCTTACAACTGTTTTAAGGAAATACTGAAAAACGTAAAAACCAAAAACCGAAATAACAGTTTTAAATAAATCGGAAAAAATTTTCTTCTTTTTCTTTTTATGAAAAGAAAAAAAATTATTGCTCATGGTGGTGTATAGTTGCAGTCCAAAGCAAGAAGACTGCAAATATCATCCGAGAAATTGTTTAAAACATTAATATCCGCAGTTGATTCTCTTACAGTTTTTGCAACTGCATCAGCCACTTGATTGTTTTTTTTACTAACAAAAGAAAAATTGCATTGTTGAAATTTTGAACTAAGGTACTTTATTTCTTTGAGTAAATTTATGTTCTCCCATTGAATGAGAAGAACATTATCCTGGATAGATTGAATGACCAGCTTCGCATCTGCTTCTATGTGGATTCTGGAGAGTCTTTTTTCGTGTGCCCACTTCAAAGCCTGACGTATAGCCATACATTCGCAAGTTTCTGGTCCTAAAATTCTATCAGAGTCGAATCCTTTGATCCCTTCGCAGCCACCTGAAGAAGAGCGCGGCACAATGCCAGTTCCAAGTGTATTAGTATCATAATCAAAAGAGGCATCTACATTAAACTTTAGAACATTTTGAACAGGAGGCTTCCATTGTGAAGGACTATTATGCAGAGTGTTATAAGAGTGTGCATCAGATACATGTAAATGAGAATGAGAGTTAAGGTGATAGAAAATTATATGCATGGAGTTAAATGGGTTAAGAGTTACTCCCTGAAATACTGCATTACATCTTTCTTTCCAAATTGTCCATGCACTAATCATCAAAGTACATAACAGTAGTTCATTAGAAGAGCTGTTACTACTTGTAAACCAACTTTCTACCCATTCTGAGACTGTGTTGCAACTGTTTTGCACTCTATCAATGTCAACATTAACCATCCTCCACACTGATATGGCATGTCTACAATGAAACAGCAAATGTTCCATGGTTTCTTCTGAGTTTCCACAGACTGCACAATGAGTTTCCATACCAGAATTGTAGATAGCAAGCCTACTCCTAGTGGAATTTATTTCATGGATACATTTCCATGCAAACAGTTTAAACCTGTGAGCAGTGTTGCATTTCCATAATACCTTCCATACAGTGTTTGGTATAATTCTTCTATTAATCTGTACTTCTGTGTTGTTCATAGTGAGCAACCTGTAAGTACTCTTAACTGAGAATTTACCATCTCTAGTTGGGGTCCAGACTATTGAATCTTCTTTAGAAGTATCAAGAAATAAGCTTTGAATTTTATGAGAAGTATTAGTGTTAAAGAGCAGATTAAGAAGCTCTATGTTCCAGTTATTGGTGTTTGGTAGAATTAGTTCTTCTACTTCCTGATAAAATATGTGTAACTCATTAACTGGCTGTGGTGGTGTAGTAAGACCAGGAACCCATTTATCCAACCAAATTTTAGTCTTTTTACCATTGTTTACTTCCATGAAATAATTTTGTTGAATAACTTGTATGCTTCTGATAATACCATTCCAAACATAGGAGCAGTTAACAGCTTTGAAGTTTTGATGAAGAATATCTACATTGCTGAAATATTTACTGCCCATTATCTGAGACCAAAGTGCATCAGACTCTATGCACAATCTCCATGCTAACTTAGTGAGAAGAGCTAGGTTTAGCATTTCTAAATCCCTGAAAGCAAGCCCACCCGTATCTTTTTTTTTACAAACTTTTAACCAAGCAAGAGGATTAGAGCCTCGATTAGATTGATAACCCCCAAAAAAAATCCTATGAATGGTTGTTAGTTTACTGAGTATATTATTAGGCAACCTGAAAGTACCCATTTGATAAATTGGTACTGAATTCAAGACATGCTTTATCATAGTTGCTCTGTCAGCCTGAGTAAGAGATGCAGATGACCAAGCTGAATATCTGTTCATGAAAGTTTCTTCAATAGCCTTGAAAGCTTCCTATTTAGAATGACCCAAAAGTAAAGGAGAACCAAGATATCTTTCTTTGGAATTCATAGCTTTAACACCTAAGATCTGAGTAAGAGTTTCAGCTACAGAAAGATTGGTTTTTTTACTGTAATGAACAGAAGATTTTTCAAAGTTGATAACCTGACCTGACTGTGAGCTAAAATTATTCAGGAGTTCCAAAAGATTGTGAACTGATGAGAGGTCTGCCTGAGTGAAAATCAAGCAGTCATCTGCAAAAAGCAAATGATTAATGGATGGAGAGTTTGCAGCCACTTTAATACCTTTAATGTTATTATTTTGATGAGCTGATGAAAGATGTCTGGAGAGAAATTCCATTGCAAGGATGAACAGATATAGTGATAGTGGATCACCTTGTCTAATGCCTCTTGTTGGGTGAAATTCTTCACAAGGAGAGCCATTAAGCAAAACTGAGAGTGATGTTGTAATGATGTATTGGTATATCAGGTCACAAAAATCATCACAAAAGCCAAAGTATTTTAGAACTTTAATCAAGAAATTCCATTCTAACCTGTCAAAAGCTTTTGACATGTCTAGTTTTAGAGCCATCCAACCAATTTGACCTCTTTTCCTCTTCATTGAGTGAATTATCTCTTGAGCTATCACAGTGTTGTGACTGATTAATATCCCTGAAACATATGCTGCCTGATAAGGGGAGATTATTTTCTCCATTAATGGCTTCAATCTGTTTACAATGATCTTTGAGATTATCTTGTAAGATGTATTGCATAGTCCAATTGGTCTATAATCAGCTGCACAAACAGATTTCTTCTTCTTAGGAATAAGAGAAATGTAAGTCTTATTAATATGCTTTAAGATATGCTTGGTTTCAAAAAATCTGGTGACTATTTGGCAAACATCTTCACCAATGATATTCCACTGGCTTTTATAAAAACCAGCTTGAAAACCTTCAGGGCCTAGTGTACTCCAATTCTCCATGCTCTTCAGTGTATCATGAATTTCTTGGTGGGATGGTACTTTAGTGAGAAGCAAATTATCTGAATCAGAAATAATGGAAGGAAGCAACATGAATAGATTGTCATCCAAGTGAACTCCTGTAGAAGTACTTATATCTTTAAAAGGAGAAGTAAGATGCTGAGCAATTTCTTCTCTAGAATGAAGCCAGTTACTGTCATGATCCTGTAGAGAATCTATGTTGTTTCTTGCTCTTCTTCTATTTTTTTTGGTATGGAAGTACTTGTTGTTGTTGTCCATGTCATGAATGAAATGATCCCTACACTTTTACTGATACAGTTCACTCTTTCTCCTATGCCAAATGGATAATTCCTCATTGATTTGAAGTATTTTATTGTGGTTATCATCTAAAGGAGGTTGAGCTTGCAAAGTATCCAAGTCTTTTTGTAAATTGTCTACCTTTGTATTAACATCTCCAAAATGATTTATGTTCCATAAAGATAACTCCTTCCTTGTTGACTGAAATCTCTTAACAAGTTGAAAACTAGGAGAACCTACCACATCAATCTTCCATGCATTTTCAATAACAAAACTACAACTTTGATCATTTAACCAGGTTAGAAAAAATTTAAAAGTCTTCCAACTTTTTTTCTTAGTGATATTAGAAGAAAACATAATGGGACTGTGATCACTCCCAACCTGAGTAAGATGTCTTAGTTGTGAGTAAGGAAAATAACAACACCAGTCACTATTCCCTAAAGCCATGTCAATCATATATCTCCTAGTGCCACTACTTAGGTTATTTCTGGTCGAAGTATAATCTTTTCCAATAAAACCTAAGTCCTCAAGACCACAGGAATTAATGATACTATTGACAAAGCCATCTGATGAAGAGGTAGCAATTTGGTTATCACCTGTGAGATGAAAATTGAGGTCTCCAATGAGAATCCAGAGGTTTCTAATACTATTACTGAGTTAAAGAAGATATTCCCATTGTTCTTTTTTCCTAGTAAAGTCAGGGAAACCATACATATAGGTAACGTGATATGCTGGTTTACTAGGGTTAGATTGAATGGAAAGGTTGAACATATTATGACTAGCATCTAGCAGATTGCAAGTGAAACCATCTTTCCAGAGTAGAATAAGACCTCCAGATAAGCCAATTGGCTCAATGAAAGCTTGATTGGGGTAGTGAAGATTCCTTAAAAGAGGCTTGCTTTTATGCTGACAATTTTTTGTCTCACAAAGAAAAATCATGTCAGGATTGTGGGATCTAACTAAATCACTGAGTTGATCTCTAGTTGAAGAGGTTTTTAAACCTTGCACATTCCGGGAGATAATTTTCATTCTTGGATTAGTATAAGAATAGTTGAGGAATGAAATTATGATTAGGGTGCATACAAAAATATGAGATGTTAAATTTTCACAATGAAAGGGTACGTAAAACTTAGGATGAGCTTTTATGCATGCATGAAAAGGCAATGAATGTTGGATAAAGAAAAAATTGAACTGCGTAGTAATGATTACTAGAGAGATGTAAAGAAAACTAATGAGATGTGAATAAATTTTAAGACAAAAAATTAGAAGCAGTGTAAGAATTACCTGGCTTTCTTCAGGTGTATTAACAGTTTTTGCTTCATTAGTTGTGCCCCTATGAGCTGCTTGTTCTCCCATGTTTTTATCAATATTAGCATTGGTAGAGGAAGTTTCGGAACTGGTGAGACTAAGAGAAGTGTTGCTGTCAGCTCTATGCCGTTTCCCTAACCTCGTGTCTTCATCTCCATCTTCAGTACTTTGCTTGAGAAGAAAGTCCATGTTAACAGGAATACCATCTTTAGGTGGGACAAAAACAGTGTTCTTAATAAAATTATTTTGACTTTTCTGGAGGTTGGTGCTTCAACAATTTTTGTAGAGGAAACCGTTTTTCTTAGATTGCAGACTTTGCCAAAGAAATATGGATTTTCATGAGCCTTAACTAGGAACTCAGCAGCATCCTTGCATAATACATTGCAATGTTTTATTATGTAACATTCAGTGCAGATACCTGGAGGTTGACGTTCATAATAAAACTTAATCCAATGAGTTAACCCTGCATTGGATATAGCTGTGACAGCAAAAATATTCATGTGTTCTGGTAATAGAAACTTTAGCAAAATCCAGAACTATTGAAATCCCTAAATTTTTTTCAGTGTAGATCATCTCCGGTATGTAGTCATGAACCACTAACAGCTTCTTGTTAATATTCCAAGGACGTTCATCTATAACTTTGCTAAGCAGCATCCAGTTACTGAACTTGAAAATAAAAATATTGGGGTCGATTTCAACTATCTTGAGTTGTTCAGCTGTAATGAAAGGCCATGTGAAATGGATGAATTTTTGAACCATATCATGACTCATTCTACCTTCAATGATAACTTTTCCAATCGCACTAGCATCTTATGTAGTTTCTTCAACTTCTTTCCCCTTGCTGTTACTTTCTTGCTGAACAATAACAATCTCGCTTGTGTCTCCCAGATCTAGAGTAGCTTGCTTAAATTTGTTAACCAATTGGCCCATTTGTGATGAGCTTTGATCTTCCATGTTGAGCAGCCGTGAAGGTTTGATTTCTTGGGTGAAGTTCAGAAAATAAAGTGTAAAAGGCTTAATAGGAAAGACTCCAGGGTTTTGGCAATTATTCAGAAATATATCGTTTCCTTTTTCCTGATTATGCGTAGTAATGGTGTTGAATATTGACTTAGGACTACAAAGGAAAGTGTAGCTGTGAACGTGGATGCAGAGAAAATTGATTAGCCAGAATTTCCGGTTGACGTGGTAACTGTTTTTTTTTAGTTTTTTTGTGTGGACGTCAAGGCGGGCTTTGGTTCTAAGATAGGAAACTGAGTTGAATCGGGATTGAAACTTCCTCAACCAATTGCAGTTGATACTAACACAGGATAAACATGTAATCAAACGATTGAGACTAGCAGACTCGGCAAACGCCATGAACACAACATGAAAAGCATCAAACGCCATTGTGAAAACAATAAATTGTAAACCCATCTTGGAAAGCACAAGAGAGATTAGTTACACATGAAGAAAAAACTACAACAAAGATGATATAACAGGCTTAGAATGAAAAGGAAAAACCAAAGAAATAACTTAAAAAAGGTGCAAAAAACTTGCTAATTAGGAGACATTAGTAAAGATTAAACAAAAAATCAAAGAAAGAAAAATAAGTTTAGATATAAGAATGAATAATCAACATCACAAGAGTTTTGAGAAAGTACTGAGTTATATTTGCATAATCGCCCGATTTCGCGTCCGTTTGTAGCATGAGCCTTCCTACAAACTGGGCCAAAAAAAAAAAAAAAAACTATTTTTTTAAAATATGAAAGGCTTCTCTTAAATATAGCCCATGCTTTTATTAACTATAACCCACATAAAATAAGTCATAAGTTCAACCAAACGGGTTCTTATGATTATAAACATAACCCATAAAATTATACTCCCTCCGTCCCATTTTAGATGAATGGAAAGGGTTTTTTTCAAATCCCAAATTACATGAAGGTTTTCATATTTTCTCCCTAAATCTTCTTGATTTGTCCATGCTTTGGAATCATATATAATATAAGTTCAATTTCCCAAATGAAATTTTCAAATAATCCACTAGATTTCAAATCCACTAAAATCTAGGAATTAAAAACTAAAAATTTAAATATTTTAGGAGATATTAATGAGGGTAAATTTGGAAAATATATAGTGTCTTTCTTTTTTCTTAATATGTGTGAAAACACATTCCCCTTCATCTAAAATGGGACGGAGGGAGTACATAAATTTTATATATAGGCCAAAATAAAAAAAATAAAATTTGATAAACTAATTAATATAGATAAATTAATAAGAGAAAATTACATACTTTAGGTTGGTAACCTAACAACAAGCTGAGCTCCAACTCCTTTTTGAATAGCAATACCTAATCTATGAAAAATAAAACTACCAACTCCACTACTAGCATCATTACTAACTAAACAGTTCTTCAGACGCTTGAAAAAACATAAAGTATCAAATCCGTAAATAAAAAATAAAATAAAGTTAATCATGTTATTTTCATAATTAGATTTATGTAATATCTGTGGCATATATAATTGATGATCTTAGAAATACCCAGTTTTATGTAATCATGATTGAGAAAAAAGAAAATCATCTTAGAATTTTTTTTTTATAAATAATAATGCTTATGGAGTTTTAGAAAATTGATTTTAGGAAAATAATCAAAACCCTAGTTGATTTCATTTCGTTTTTCGATTGATATTGTTGTGGAAAAGTTTTAAAGGAATAGTTAGAATATATATATAACCTCAATTGATAATCATGATTTGGAAAAATAACATCGTTTTATAGAAAAAGGTGAAAAACTGGGTTTAGTTTTTTTTTTTGGAGGAAAAGTAAAAAATTAAAGTTTATAATAGGGTGATTTGTAAGAATAATGAGAGAACGATTAGAAAAAAATTGAAATATAATTTAGTTTGGATCATATTTTAATTTTGGGGAAGAAGTAGGATTATTAGTTAAAAATTAAGAGTAATTTGGTAATTTTGGTTTTTCGTTTTAACTTAAATTGTTTGGGCTATTGTAAAGCTAAGTTGCGAAGTTATCAGAAGTTTAACTGGCTCGATGTCAGTGGATAGGGGGCTTGGTCCTTTTACTGTTCTGTGACCCTATTTTAACTTATTAAGTAGAACAAAAAAAGTTTGTGTATGCCCCAAATCTCTGTTCTTTGTTAAACTCCGGTAGCGTAGTGCAATGGCAAAACCAGCCAAAACAAAATAAGCTAGTCTTGTCGGAATGTCAAGAGCCTGTCACCAACAAGCAGGTCTAATGCTGCCGTGCAATGGAAACTGTCTGTCGGAAAGCTAAGTTAGCTAACCAGACACATCTGTCACTAAAAAAAGTAAATCTGCTGGGATTTTCAACCTACATTCATTTCTACGATTTTGACATCCAACCAGACTTGTAATTTACCAAATAAAAGATCAATACACAACCACAAAAAGATTATCGTTGACTTACAGTTTTATTGAGTCTGATTTTCGTTTGTGTAAAGAATGGATCCTAGAATCAACACATGGCATTATCTTGCAGATGGCTCATGTAGTTACGGAGAATGGGTTGGTTGCCTTCCTTTCCGGGTATGTCACTATCTTTGTCTATTTGTTGGAGAATGGGTTGGTTGACTGCCTTGGCGGGTATATCACCATTGTGTCTATATATCACCATCTCGTGTCTATTTGTTTGTCTCACGTTGGATCATCAATGCGCAACCACACAAAAAATGATCGACGACTTACGTCTTAGTGTAGTTCGTTATTTCACAGGTTGGTGCGAAATATCCTTATTTACATCGTAAAGAATATCAAATTGGGTCCAGTTACTATAGAATATTTAGCAACCAAAAGGAAGCACAAGTTGTTTTCAAGAAGTTAACTTTGTTCCCAACCTCTTTTTGATTTAGTTAAGTCGAGAAGTTCATTTGGAGAATGGCTTGGGTACTTGCCAGTGCCTGTCCGTTATTATTTTCAGTTTGTTTGTCAGCGGAATCCTCATTAATTTTTGCAAGTTAAGAGCAAATAATCAGAGTAAAGAAGAAGTGCAAACATAAAAGGAGGAATGGATTAAATGAAACCAACTGCACTGTAGGTGGGCGGTATGTCATGTCAGACAATGACCATTTCTTTTTCCAACCAAAGCTCATTGGATCATCATCAACGCACAACTACAATTCTACAAATGATCAATGACTAACATTCTATTCTGGGTTTGCGTGATTATTGTCTGTGTAAAGATGGATGCTTTAAGAAACAATAAGTTGGCCACAATGGCCAGGTAGAATGATCATCCAACTAATATCTGAAGATTCTGAACTGATATTCATCAAAGTTTAATTTGTTTAACTCATATGCAAGTTGTGGTCAATACCGGCCAGCAAAAAACAAACAAACTAGTGTCACTGAAATGTCAATAGCCTGTCACGAAACACAGTTCCTACTGCCGTGCAGTGGACGCTGTCGGCAAGCTAATTAACTTGACTCATTTTTCACTAGAAAAAAAATATGGTAGGAGTTTTATCGTACACGCATCCCTAGGATTTTGACATCCAACCGAACTCTTAATTAACTGAATAATCAATGTACAACCACAAAAAACTTATCGAAGACTTACAATTTTATTGCCTGCCTTGGCGGGTATATCAGTATCTCTGTAATTCTTCGTCGGATCATCAAAATACAACCACAAAAATAATGATCAATGACTTACAATTTATTGAGTCAATGGGACTAAAAAAGCTTTTTTGAATCGCTATATTTCATTTTAATTATTCTGGGTTTGCCTTTGTGTAAAGATGGATAAAATAAGAAACAACTCAGGGCTTTTTCTTCTTTGTGTTCTAGTTTTTGGTTTTCTCATATGCAGTAAACTCCATCTTACAACTGCTGCAGATACAATCTCTTTCGATGATTCTCTAACTGGAGATCAAACTATTATATCAAGGGGTAAAAAATTTGAGCTGGGTTTCTTCAAACCAGGTAATACGTCTCAGAATTACTATATAGGTATTTGGTACAAGTTCTCAGTTCAGACTGTTGTTTGGATTGCTAACAGAAATGCACCTATTACTGATCCATTTTCTTCGAAGTTAACATTTTTATATGGGAACTTAGTTCTACTTAATAATTTAAGTAGAACACCAGTTTGGTCTACTAATTCAGCTTCAAATACTCTGCATAAAGCTGAAGTCGTTCTCGGAGATGATGGTAATCTTGTTTTAAGAGACAAGTCTAGTCCATCTGTTGTCATTTGGCAGAGTTTTGATTATCCAACTGATACTTTTTTACCTGGTGGAAAAATTGGGTTCAGTAAAAGAACTAACCAAACTCAGCAACTTACTTCATGGAGGAGTAGAGAAGATCCAGCCACGGGATTTTACAGCAATGAATTAGGACCAAATAGAACAAATCAGCTCGTTATATATTGGAACAAGTCCGAAGAAATCTGGAAAACTGGGGAGTGGAATGAAACATCAAAAACATTTCTTTTACTTCCTGAGATGAGATTAAATCCCTTTTTCTATTTTAGTTTAATTTCAAATGTAAATGAGAGTTTCTTTACTTACACAATGTACAACAAATCAACTTTTTTTAGATTAGTTATGGATATTTCTGGCCAAATCAAGGAATATACATGGTCCGAAAGCAAGTGGAAAATGATGTGGGTTCAACCGAAACGACTGTGTGATGTTTATAGCATTTGTGGATCATTTGGCAACTGCAACCAGGATACATGGAAGTGTGAGTGTTTGCCAGGTTTCATCCCACGATCTCCTGCAGATTGGAGTCTCCAGGATTCAACTGGCGGGTGTGTTAGGAAAACGCCTTTGCAATGTGGGG
Source organism: Papaver atlanticum (assembly GCA_023531105.1). Classification (NCBI taxonomy): domain Eukaryota; kingdom Viridiplantae; phylum Streptophyta; class Magnoliopsida; order Ranunculales; family Papaveraceae; genus Papaver; species Papaver atlanticum. The sequence continues at coordinate 1,093,846 of JAJJMB010001069.1, read as the reverse complement.
GTAAAGTTGGTTTCTTACCAATCTCCACCTTAAAATTGCCTGATAAATCATTGGTTCCACAAATCTATGGCGCCGAAGATTGCAAATCATCTTGCGAGGGTTCATGTTCTTGCGTTGGTTACGCTTTGGTTAACAATGGATGTCGATTTTGGCGTGACGATATTATAAATTTCAATCAATTTAATACATCAACCGGCGTACCAGCAACTTTTTATCTTAGCCTTGCAGCTTCAGAAATTCGCGGCATTGAACCCATCTCTAGCAGTCCCGTAGCCACCTCTACTGCTTCTCAAGGTCCTCAAAATATTACTATGATGTTTTCAACCTACGCCTAGAATGAAATATTATGTGCTTACTGCATCTTCAAAATTTTCAGCTGAAAAGAGAAAGGCGATAGTTTGGAAGATCGTCATACCTGTTTCTGCTTTGTTGGCATTTATAATGGGCGTCTTAGGATACATTTATCTGTTCAAAAGGAAAAAGGCTAATAGAAGAGGTAAATATAACTTTTCGTTCGTCTTGATTAGGATACATTTATAATGGGTGTACGTCCATGCAGTGTCACCAAATTCATCCTATTTATGTATATACGAATTACGTTGCCAAATTATCTTCTTTTGTTCATGATATACCCAGGAAGATTGAAAGGATTGCAAGGTGTGTTGACCGATTTGTTGAAATCCAAGACTACGTACAACGACACTCCAAATTCAAAATTGTTTGATGATGGTAAAACAGAAGGAGAAACACATGAATTGCAAATATTTAACTTCGCTTGTTTAGCCAATTCTACAAACAACTTCTGCTTGAAAAATAAATTGGGGGAAGGAGGTTTCGGGCCAGTTTATAAGGTAAGTTTACGTATGCTAAATAATGATAACAAAAGTGACCAACTTACTGGACATTCCTAATCACTGTATCTGCCTTGGAGGTTGGTTTTTAGGGTAAACTACAAAACGAGCAGGAGATAGCAGTGAAAAGATTGTCTAAAAGTTCGGGACAGGGTATTGAAGAGTTCAAAAATGAGGTTTTATTGATCTCCAAACTTCAACACCGTAACCTTGTAAAACTGTTGGGTTGCTGTGTTGAAGGAGAAGAATACATGTTAATTTATGAGTATATGCCCAAGGGAAGCCTGGACGCATTTTTATTTGGTTTGTTCTTTTCTACTTTGCTATCAAATCTGCTTAAAAAGTGTTGCATGTCAAAAATTCCAAACATTTCTTTCAAATTTATTCCATCTTTTATATATATATGCACTACATTCATGAGAATCAAATTTCTATTTCTGCTAATTCAAGGATGTGGGTACTTATAGCAGACCCAAGGAAGAAAGCACATCTAGATTGGGATAAGCGCTTTAATATTATTGGAGGGATTGCTCGGGGACTTCTTTACCTTCACCGTGATTCTCGTTTAAGAATTATTCATAGAGATCTCAAAGTCAGTAACATTCTATTAGATGAAAACATGACCCCAAAAATTACGGACTTTGGAATAGCACGGATATTTGGTGGAGACCAAATTATGGATAACACTAACCGGGTTGTTGGTACATTGTAAGCTCCTTGTTTTCTTAATTGTTCAATTATTCGTCTTAGTTACCTATCTATTATATAACATGTCATCATATATATGCAGCGGGTACATGTCTCCGGAGTATATAATGGGAGGCACATTTTCTGAAAAGTCAGATGTCTTTAGTTTCGGAGTGTTAATACTAGAGATTGTGAGCAGTAAGAGAAACAACAGCTTTTATAATCCTGGCCAACCTTTGAACCTCCTACTTCATGTGAGTATTTTTATAGATTCATTAGTAGATTAATGTGCTATGAATTAATATCTTATATAATTTGAATTTTGTTTCAGACTTGGAGACTTTGGAATGAAGGCAAATGGCCCGAAATTGTGGATGAGGATTTGGGTGATTTGTATTCTCCATTAGAAGTGAAAAAATGCATACATATTGGTCTGTTATGTGTTCAAAATAGCGCAATAGACAGGTCGACCATGGCTGAAGTGGATACCATGCTTAACTATGAAACTGATCGTCCAGCTCCAAAAGAGCCTCCCTATACTTTCCCAGCATCATCTGATAAGCCAGGTTCCGACCCAATTTGCTGCTCAAGTAATGATGTTACTTTCAGTGCCGTTGAAGGTCGCTAGGATGCCGGATATATATAGTTCAAACATATGGGTTGGAATATTGTTATAAACTAGGTAACATGCCAGAATTGTTACTTTGGAATTGCATACCAAATTACCTTACAACTACTCGTTTACGAGTTCATGAACACACGGAAGCCGTCTTGGTCAATTCTTATTTGGTTTGGTTTTGCTTTTCTGTTTTGCTACATTCACAATTCAAATAACTTCTCTTTTCTTAGCTTCTATATATGTTCTTTTTCCGAGTGCTAGGCTCCCAGTATTACGAATTAACCACAAGTATGATGGCGACCCAAAATCAAATGCTGCAAGTGTTGAACGAATTTTTGGAACTTTGTAAGTACTGTACATATTGTTTTCAGGCAGAGCAAATGCACATTCAGAGGAAAGATGAATAATAGCAGATTAAACGAAGAAATGTTAATGCTAATATCAAGTGAACTGATTCCTTATTACACAAAAATCAAGTAGTTGCATTACATTGTACAATCAATATTAAAATTCCTTATGGTGTAGGACTCCAAATGGAAATGAGTATGGAATTGAAATCTGCTGCTTGGTAAGCATTCACTGCGAAAATTTGCAGCCACTGAATCGAGAATTCAAGTAATATAAATATACTCATTTTGATACAATATCCATCTGCTCTAACAAAGTTTAGCAAGTCCAGAACTAAAATACCGAAACCAAATACACACAGACATCAAATCCTCGATCCTGTTTGTCTGGTTCCCACTGTGAGATTTCTAATTTCTCCATTCCCATGGCTTCTCAGTATTTGAAAATGCCCATAATCCAACCCCAGCAGCTCTAGCATCCTTCAGTTCGCCTCCTATTGCGAAACATAGATGTGTCAAATACAGTAAAATTAAGAAATAAAGAACAAATGAGAACAAAGATTACCTGCACATATCTTCATGTAATGTGACAGTTTTTCAATTGGTTTGAAATTTGACGCTCGTTTAGAACCAGAGGACCATATAATTTCAATAGACCTTTAGGCAAAAAAAAAAAAAAAAAAAAAGAGAGAAAAAAATAAAAAACCTTAGTCTGGTTTCTTAAAGCTATAATATATGCATGAAAAATTGAGTTGCAGATGCCTCTCTAATAGACTTCAGCTAAATTCATTGGGTGTTGTGTATTATATGCACCTCTACATCGGCTGGCTGGTGTTGGTGCAAGGTCTGCAAGACAAGCCTAGATGCTTGCTCAGGTGTTTTTGGTGGTGGTTTTGCATCTTTCCATGCCTTCAACAGTTTCTTATACCATTTAGCTTGAGTTTTCTTAATTGATGTAACATGCTTACTAAGTTGTGCAGGAACCTTCAGAATCAAGAATTTTCATGTTGGTTGAACATAGAAGTACTTGAGTGTTATAAAATGGAAGACTAAGATAGAATTGAGCTGTTGAAGATTTTACCTGACCAGTGTTCTCAAAGTGAAAAAGATCAAGAGCCGGAGCTGTAACACTATTAGCAGTAGGTTGGGACACAGCATGACCATGGTGATCTGGTGGTGGTGATGAATAATCTAGATCATGATCAGTTGTTGACATGTAACAATTCCTATATATAAACTTGATAAGAGCGAGTGCTAATCTCTTACGAATCCTTCAGAGAATTTCCATACTGTAAACAAAATATTTAAGGAAGAAATGTTACAAGATTTTGTGAAGATGAAACAAGTTTGAGGAAACAAACGTAAAGGGAAAGAGACTAGTAGGAAGTAATCCTACTAGTAAAGCAAGCAAAAGGAAAACCCAATAATACAAAGGAAAAAGTAGGTAAGAGAATATTAGGAAGAGCACTGAGAAGTCAACAAGAGAAATTGATTTCTTAGTTTGGCGGCTGCATGCTTCCCAGGAATTACTTGTGATCTTCCATGAACCAATCCGAGAACCGAGACCCGAAGCCTTTTTCCAGTAACAAGTACCAGGTAGGATGGAGAGAAAATCTCCGAAAAGTTTAGCATAACTTTTACGCCGGCTTGCCACGCCTTGCACAACCTACATTACGCCGGCTTGCCACGCCTTCCATGAACCAATCCATCATGCAAAAATTCACAATAAGGGTTAACAGATTGTACTGAAGTTATCAGTACCAAGTAAAAGTTACCTATTAATTGATCGTGTATAGTTTGATAGCTCACGTGGAATTTGATAACCTTTGCAACACGTTTGGAAATTATTTGGTAAATTAATACAAATATTATCTCATCCATTCAAATTTAATTGCACAACATTTTGTACCACATTATGAGTTTATGTTTGATGAGTTTATGTGGGATTTAAGAAATAGAATGAGGTGTTATGGTGTTGTAATTCCACTTACAATATCATTTAAGGTACACTTATGAGTTATGGCGTCTTACAATGAAGAACAAGCTTGGGCATGCATAGCAGGTGGAAAATCTCTATCAAGAAGTTTGGACCACTAGTTATTTGTTGCACCAAAAATGAATTACTTTTAAGCGACTCCATATTTTCATGCCTTTTCGACTTTAAATTCATTTTTGTAAGGATTGAGTAGAACTTTGCAGCAGACATGAGTCACTCACGAGTCATGACTATATACTTGGACATATTTCAACGAAGTTTAAGAATTATTGACATGGAGAATGTGCCAAGGTTAATACAGAAAATTGGTCAAATGCCCGAACATTATGAAAATCAGGTTGAAATGAACGAGTAAATTATTGGGCTGGGTGAAATGGGCGGGAGAAATAAAACACGAAACTCACAATTGTACCCCTGATATTTCTTTCTTCAGTTATCTCTTCTATTTCTCCTTCGTTTGGACTATCATCTTTCTCTCAACAACACCAAAACCATGAAGTTTGTTTCTTGTCACCGTCTACACCATTATCATTGTTCACCAAATGAAAAAACCATAAACTCCATTTTTCTCCACCATTGACACCACTAAAGTAGTGAGGTATAAAGTTTCTTTCATTAGCTAGTGCAACAAGAAGGTTTTGCGGTGACTATACTAGTAAGCCATAGTCATATGGATAGTGATATATATAACTGCACAAAACTGCTTTAGTGATTTTATCACCAATTTGTGTTACTTGCTAATAGTTATACTAGACTAATGTGAAGAGAGATTAAATAACTTGATTACTTTATCTTGGTAATAAATATTTTGATAACATGAAAACGTCAGCATGAACACTTTTTAGAGAGTTGATATCTCTACAAGATTCTTCTAATTAAGGAACAAATTTTCTTGCTGTAACGTAACGTTCTGGATGGGGATTTTTTTTTTTGGTAGAAGAATGGAGAATTCTCATAATACTAGTAGCTGTAGTGAAATTAGGTAGATTACAGAGAGAGAGAGGTACCCCAAGTTTTTATTAAACTGAACGATCAAAATGCCGGAAAATAATCCGATGGTGGGTAGATGGTGATTCTATCGTTGGAAAGGTAATGAGATAAAGTGGGTCCTAGTTTTGTTTCCAACTAATTGTTGATTTAAACCTAAAATGCATTACAAATCCACACAGATTTGGTTTACCTTAAGTGCTATGGATTTTAAATAGAGCCTGACACCAGGCATTGTTTTGAATCTGGGCCTAGTGATAAGATATATAAGTAATGATTTTTTTTAGGTCTTAAGTTGTATATTTTTTTCTTATTTCCAAATAAAATAAAATAAAATATGGATACATGAGATTGAAAGAAAAACACCAAGAATACAGGAAGAAAATCCGTTAGGGAGAAAGAAACTACAGCTCGTACTACATGTAAGCCAAATCTGCTAAGCAGCTGCAAAAATTGTTGTATGCATCTGCAAGCAGAAAATAACAGCTTAATGAATCTCGAGTTCGAGTACCCTGGCCAGTTCTATAAAGAGTCTCGAGTTCCAGTCAATAATAGCAAAATGGCTTTGACTTGCAATTTTATTTTATTTTGATTGGTTAGGAATTTTGGTACTCACGAGTTTCGAACTCGGATCACTGCTATCATCACCCAATGATTTTAACATTGTACTACAATGACAGTGACAATGACATCGGATTTGGCTTGCTGAGTTCAATACTTTTGTGTTTTACATATTGATAACCATATCCTAGGAATGGTGATGAGGGATGCCCTGGAGCTAGGTAAATTACTTAGTACCCTTGATTAGTTTAAAAGAATTTCTTCATAATATAAAGAATACCCGGAGATTATGTTGACAAGTTACAAGCCGTACATTGTTTTTTTTTAAATCATACTAAGGTTATACTGACAAGTAATCAGCCGAACTTCAATCTCTAACTGTGGAACTTAGGTTCGGAAGATTCAAGAAAAGAAAAAAACAAGACGACCGAACGTAGTGATGTTCTTGATTAAGTGAACTTCGGCTGTCATTTTCGTGTTTCATAATCAGTCGAGTTGTTCATCAGCACATTCAGCATGAAGAATAATAAGCATTTCGGCTGATAATTCTAACGACTTGTAATCCGAATTTCACTTTGAACATAATCCTATAAAGCATTGCTCATAAAAGAATAAGGGCACAATATTGAGGTTTTGGTTAGTTTTGTGCTACTAATGGAATTTGTTTGGAGAGTACACTTTCAGGGACACTACAGGAGAATAGAGTAGCATAACATATGATGTGGATGTTGAATGTACACGTGCGTGCTAGTTAGATGCATGAGATTTCAATCTGGTTGAGACCTTTTAGGTACATGCAACATAAGTGAATGTTATTTAATTAACAGGAAACCAAGTAGTCCATAGGACATGAAGATATCATAAGAGGTTTGGAATGGGAAGAAGGTATTCGGACCTCTTTTTTTTTGATGTTGCGATCACAAAAAACAGAGACTTTGAGGCTCAATATCTAAATACATGGCAATTGGAAAAATATTTCTTATTTGGAATTTTTTGGTTTTGTTGGTTATGTTCATCTTAGTCCTGGAGATAGGTCTAAGATAGAGGCTCAATAAAAATAGTGTATATTCCTTTTTTTATGGAGGTTATGCTTTTGGGCACAAACTTTAGAACTATGATGATCAAAAAGTTATTAGGAGCAGAGATGTTACTTTCAATAAGAATGAATTATACTTGGACATAAAGACATATATACAAGTTGAATATATATATTCAGTCAAGTGATAAAGACTTATATATCGACATATGATGTTTCTGGAAGAAGTGTGGTACAAGAAGAGCATGGTGTTGTCGACACAACAAGGGAATTCTATTGTTGTAGGATTTAACCCTACAGTTCCATAGGAAGTACAAAGATCATTAAGACCTCATAAACTAATTCCAAGAAGCACTATACCAGGTGGTAACTTTTTGTGGGTAACGAGATGGATTCAATTTAATAGAATGACACACGGGTGTTAGAAAAATTACCAAGAGGTAAGAAGGCACTACACTGCAGTTTGGTTTATCGGTTGAATATAGAAGCAGATGGGAGATTTGCTATAAGGAGAGGTGTTGACTACAACGAGATATTCTCTCCAGTTATGAAGATGATCTACAAAAATTGTGTTAAGCTTAGTGGTTTATGAAGATGTTTACCTTAAACAGTTAGATGTAAAGACAACTTTTCAACATAACGACCTAAATGAAGAGCTTTACATGAAGGAACCATAAGTATTCATAGTAAAAGTCAGGGAACACTACGCCATATTATGTATTTTGGAAATGTTCCAAATTTTTGGTTGGACAATTAAATATACATTACATTAAATATGATTAATTGAGCAACGTATGTGCAACCTTATATACGTTGCACATGTTGATTTTCTGTAATATCTGTGACTTTAAAGGTTTTCTACAATTGATTATATTTTACTGATTTTTGGTTTAAAAAAAAAAAAAAAAAAAAAAGTTTAAATCTAATCCCCAAATTTTCCCTCTCTTTTTCCACTGCCAAATCCAATTCCCCTAATTTTCAACTCTCTTTTCAACTGCCAATAACATTTCCCAAAATCAACATCTCTTCTATTCCAATAATCTCAATCTTTGTTTGAAAGCATATAATAATATGAAGAAAAAAAAATATATTTAGTTTACCATGTCCTTATAAGTACTTAAATAACCCCTGAAAAATAGAACTACCCACTTTTACCGCTCATCCTTTTTGCTTAAACTTCCTAGACTGAGAACCACTCTCGATTTTTCATTGTTTCAGTAGAAAAACCATGTGTACAAGAAATCTAGATCTATTCCCTTGTAACTTAAAAGTTTGATAGCCTTAGAAAGATTGGATTCTAAAGAAACATTGGTGCATATCTTGTAAGATAGTGTCCATATTAGATTGTTCATGGATAATTTCTTGTTATTCATTGTAAGACAATAATCTTATTTAAATTTTTTCTATCTAGGACGAATAATATGTATTTTCGATACTACTGTAAAGGTAAAAGGTAGATACAAATATATTTTTTGTTACACAAAACTTAATTTGTGTTGTCTAGTAATAACTCCAAGCAATAAAGAACACAACTATCCAGTAGTATATGGAAATTGACCATCCTTCCTTGTAAAATTTCCAAGTATTTTTTTTATAGTGGAATCGTCATGAAGTCCCATAATCGTTTGGTTTTTCACTTTCGACTATGGTATAGTAAGTTAGTTTGTGGTGAAGTACAAACTTTATAATTTCCAAATGAAGGTTCGGTGTTCATGTTTCATATTATAAATATTATTAAAAGAAAATCTTATTTAACAAACTCATTTCCCAGCAATCGGATATGTTAGTGACTAAAAATCAAGTTTACAAAGTCGACAATTTTTTTTTGAAAGTTTTGATGGTATTCTAATTCTATTATAATTCTTTTCACATCTCATGTTGAGGTTAGTTAGTTTCTCCAAGAACAAACATAGAATTTTCTTGTTCTTTCAAGTTATCTTTTCTTGTCAACAATATGTTATTTCTTCTGAGTCTAATAATAAAAAAAATAGAAACCTAGTAAAAGTATAACTTCGTAAAGGACATTAAAATAAAATATTATAAACTTATTTATATATAATCGTGTTTTGACAAATAACAGAATTTACAATGAAATTTATAATAAAGTAGTATTAAATATAAAAATAGTTATGTATTTGGAAATTGTGTTGATCATTTTCAATTTAACAATGTTATTTAATGAAAAAAGATGCACCTCGATCCTAGGAAAATGTTTCTCGAGCTGGATGTTTTTCCTTAACTTCATTTGTTTGAAAAAAGAAATAACATGACTACATATGTAACATAATGGAATTATTATTTGCTTTGCTACTAAAATATTTTAAAATAAACATAAGAACTAAAATGAAAAAAAAAAGATATAAAAATTTCTATTTTGCAACGACTTTTTTCCTAACAACATCAAGCAGAATCTCTCGTTCGTAGTACTAATATTTTATTTTATAATATCTTTTTTTCTGAGTCCGATTTTCTGCACACTTGATGTGGCAAGTAGCTAATATTGGACCAAATGGACTCAGGATTAGATCTTGACCTAGGTATGGAGTCAGTGACCTGGGGTTTTTGTAATACCGAGTCATATATAAACCTCCTTAACTAATTGATTTAGTGCCTCTTTCCCTACTAACTTAAAGCTTGCAGTCTCCTCACACTTACTAGATCTTGTCTTCTTCGATCCAAAACTCATTTTCTGGTTAAAATTATATTAAAAATGATGATCATAGAAAATCATGAATGAGTTATTGTTTGATAATGTCATAATGACATATCCTCTCAGGTACCAGCAATTGGTTTTGTGTTTTCATCATTATGGGCACTTCATCTAAGAGAACGAGTAGAGAATAAACTTCAAGAATATAGAGAATTAGATAAACAAAACTATGAAATTATTAATTTGATCTAGCTAATCGAAGTAGGATGTACGTAGTATCGAATATCATAATGGAAATATAACAATTCATCTTGTGTATCTGCTTGGGTATACTGAGATAATAGAGTTGTATTAACTTTCTATGGTAAAACTATATCAATAAAATACGGAAGCTAATTTAATGATATTTTATATTTTATTAGTAGATGATTGCCTGATTTCTTAATTGAAGGAAAAATAGTCCACGCTTCACTGTAAAGTTTGTTTTTGTTTTATAAAGCATTGTTATGTTCCATTCAGTTTGGGTTTTTTTATTACAATTTAGAAATTTGATGACCAGGAAACCCTAGAAATTAGGAAACTCGCTTTTAAGGCCTATATTTAGAAAATGGATGCACTTTATTCGAAGAACTTACAAAAAAAAAAAAAAAAAATCATTGTATTGTGGAAATTAACTCCAATGGCGAACAACAGGACACATCGAGTTTTAAAGATGATGCATCTTTTCTATCCTAAATCTTTTAACTGAGGAAACAACATAAGCTTGTTAATAACTCATGTTTAGATTGAGATAATGAAGTTGTTGTATTGACCTTTTATGGTGGAATATATAATCAAATTTAGATTATTGTAAATTTATGTTGTCTTTCAAACTTCATTAGCTTTTGCGCTAAAAAAAATTAGAGCAAAGTAACGAATTGATTTTGTGAGTTAAAGTGATAATTTATTTTACGATATCATAACATTGCTAATGAATAATGAGATGTTGAATCAGTTATGTATTAAGAATGCATTGTGTTCAAATTCCCTTTGATTATATATGCTTTGTATAATATCAATTGGCATGAGTCACAGTCACATGTTTGGTTAGAAATTGTGTACCAGTGATTTCTAAACCATTTCAAATTTGTTAACTTATATTGGAAATATGAGAAACATAATACACTAGCATACCATAGTCATATGGATAATGATCAGGTACAAAGTTTCTTTCATTAGCTAGTGCAACAAAAAGGTTTTGCGGTGACTATACTAGTAAACCATGCATAGTCACATGGATAATGAGATATGTAACTACACAAAACTCCTTTAATGTTCTTATCACCAATTTGTGTTACTCGCTAATAGTTATACTAGTCTAATGTGAAGAGAGACTTAAATAAATTGATTACTTTATCTTGGTAATAAACATTTTGATAAGATGAAAACATGCAGAGCCGTCTCTGACATTTGGATGAGCCTGTGCGAAAGAATTTGGAACGCTCTTGTTTTCCATTTATAATGCTTATGATTTACACTATGAATCCCTTCGTTTTAAGCCGACTAGTTTCCAACTAAACTAAGGGATTCGTAGTATAATTCTGTTTAAGTTTAACAACAAACTTATCATGGGTTCCTAATTGAAATTTTTCATCAGTTTTGTCTTTCTGTTTACATCTAGCGTGTCCGCTTTCACCTGGTGTTACCTTTGTAGGATGCGTATCATAACTAAACAAATACTAGAAAATAATAAGCATGCAAGACAATATTATTACCTAATCTGAGATTTACTATTTTAGTTCTCTCGATAAATCAAAGAAAATCCACCCAGGTCAATTAGGTCATCTGCAAGAATAGGACGCAACCACTTGTAATCAGTTCACATTTGAAATCAACAATTTTAAGTGGAAACTAAGAGTACGTGGCATTCAATATATTAACAAAGAGTACTCCTAACAACTATTATATTTTCAAATATATACTAGATGCAAACAAGAAGTTATGATTCAAATCATTGTGTCTTTAAACCTGAATACCCATAAAGAAAACAAAAATCAAAAAAAGTTAGATCAGACTAATAGAGAAATAGATTGAAACTAGCACAGCAAATTGCAAATTAACATCATTACATATAAGTACTCATGAGTGGTAAATGGAAACGCAAACGATATTCCTAGACTGATTTTTCTTTTCTCTAGCTCTCGCCTACTTCAATTATAGTTTGAGGATTGAGGTACTCTAGGGTTAGGTGATATATCATGTTTTTTATTTAGAAGAAGTTTTAGTATGAACCAATCAAGCCATCAAGGAACTCTCAACTGCGTTTCACATCACAATACATGTATAGCTTCCGTGTTTTCTTAATTATAAATCTACCAAAAATTATTGAGCCATTAATATACAAGCCTATAGTAGCTTAAGAAAATATCCACCTTGTGTTGTAGCATAGACTGACGGGCTTCAGAGGCGGGCCTGAAATCATGAACACTTTGTAGAGAGTTGATATCTCTACAATATTCTTTTAAGTGAGAACATATTTTTCTGTTGTAACGTAACGTTTTGGATGGAGATGCTTTTTTGGTAGAGGAGAATTCTCATAATACTAGCAGTTGTGGTGAAATTGGGTAGATTATAGAGAAAATACCCAAGTTTTTTTAAAACCTAACGATCAAAATCCCGAAAAAGAATCCGATGGTGGTTGGGTGGTGATTCTATCGTTGGAAAGGTAATGAGATAAATTGAGACCCGATTTGTTTCCAACTAATTGTTGATTCAAACCTAAAATTGTATTACAAATCCACAAAGGTTTGGTCTACCTATAGTGCTAGCGATTTTAAATAGAGGCATTGTTTTAAATCTGGGTCTAGTGATAAGATGGATAAGTAATGATTTTTTTCAGGTACTAAGTTGTTTATGATTTTCTTATTTCGAAATAAAATAAAATAAAATCTGGATACATGAGATTGAAAGAAAAACACCAACAATGCATGAAGAAAAATCAGTTAGGGAGCAGAAAACTAGGAAACGAAAAGAATATTGAAAACCACTAGAACGAAAGGCAAACAGGAAAAAGGAACCTAATACACGAAAAGAATATCGAAACCGCTAGAATATTCTCCAAGTGAGCCCTAATGGATTCCGCGAAGATGTATGCACACCTCTTAAGAATGAAGCATCTTTTTTCTTCTACTTTTAACTTCTGAGATTAAATTGTGCTTCTGAAATCTAAAAACCCATTAACGACAAGTCAACGTTTTTGCTTCTATAGCTCATTCTAAAGTTGCATTGCTAAACAAACATTTGACTTTTCAATTTTATTAAGCCGAAAAGTAACTTCTAACGTTGCATTGCTAAACAAACATTTGACTTTTCAACTTTATTAAGCCGAAAAGTAACTTCTAACGGAGTATCCAAACTTCCAAACCGGTAGAATGACTTGTGAAAACCTAACCTATTTTTCGGGTGTCTTAGAACCAATGTAGTCAATCTCGACCGAGATTCCGCCAGGAATTCTGGTTTCGGAATTTAAGATGGCGAAATGTTTGATTTCGCATAGGCGGAATTTGGTCGGAAATTGCCGGAATTCTTGGTTGAATTTTGGTTGGCTCTGCCGCAATTGGGCGGGATTAGCCGAAAATTTCGGATGAAGTTTTTGAAATTTGTATGAATCTTGGGTTTTCTGCTATTTTGAAGGAGCTTGCTTCTCATTTTAAAAATTAGTGGTATTTCATTATATCTATACACAATTATGTTTTAAAATGTTTGACATACGTACTATAAGTGTAAAATTTGAAAACGAAGTTGTCCAGTGTCTCGGTCGATGGAGACCGACCGAAACATAGAATTGACTACATTGCTTGGATCGTATTTCCAGGTGCGTCCAAAGCAAAATAAATATTCTGTTTCATTCCACTAGTGTTCATCACAAATTTGATCACGAAAAAACCCTAGAGATTGCGCCAAAGGAAAACTTCCAAAATTTGATCACCAAGACACCCATTTCTGAATCGAACTTCCAAAATCCATCCCTGACTCCAACTACTAAAAACCCTAACTTTTTCATTATATACTCATTGATTTTCAAGTAATCTATTTTCTTCGTGCGATCTCTATTTCTCTCTTTTACAATAAGGGTTCTGTCTGTGATCAATTATCTAGGTTTTGCTCAGTTTTGATTAAGCGCCGATGAAGATGAAGAGACCTAGAGAAGAAGATTATTTTGTTTACATAAAAGCTGTTCAAAAAACACCAAAATACAATGAATTCCTTCAAGTGATGAAACAATACTTGTCCTTGCCAACTTACAACGCCACCAATTTGAAGTTTGCAACGACAAGGATCAAGGAAATCTTCAAAGATCATTCAAACCTTATTCATGGATTTAACGTGATATTCTTGCCTGAAGAACATGCAATTGAAGACGATTTTTCTGCTGATCAGCAGAATAGGGTTTTGAAATCTACAAAAAGGGTTGAAGCAGAAGACTCCAATAAGGCGATGTCTTTATATGATGGTGATTATCATCGAAATTACAGATTCTTTGAGAAAGTCATGAGAAAGGAGAGGTTTACAACTCCTGATGATTGCAAGAAATACTTGAAGGGTCTTTATCTTTACAGCAAAAAGATAATTTCAGAAGGTGAATTGAAAGATTTGGTTGGTGGCCTGCGGCAATATGGATGTGTCGCGTTTCCGAGAACAGCGAATAATGATAAAGTGCAGCAAGAACCCCAAAAGGATGAAAGGGAGATAGGTTCCGAGTCTCCAGCTTCAAAAAGGAGGAAATTGGAGGAAACCATGATTGACCGTCTCATGAATTGCAAAAAAGATAACCCAAGTTATCAGCCTTCGACTGAGAGAATTTCAACTAGCGGATGGACGAAACTTGGAGTTGCAGTACTGAATGATTCTTGGGTGTCTACAGAGAGTAGTACCACAGGTGGTGATACATACCGTAGCAAGAAAAATGCTTATGAAAAGAGTCTGTTTCGATTCGAAGATGACAGATGCGAACGCGATAGGCAGTTTGAGTTGGTTAAAGGTACTATTGAGGGTGTCGAAGAATTGTTACAGAAGATTGTGGAGAATACAATAAGCCCCGAAAGTATACATCTCGAGGATCACTTCAAAGTGCTACAGCTTGGGTGCATTAAAAGATTGTACAACGAATCTTGGCAGGATGTTGTGGGTGCATTACAGAAGGATGCAAAAGCTGTATTGCCTGGTATATTAACTCAATTGCAGGAAAAACGAAAGGAGGCGACAAGTCGTCTGTCAGTAACTTACAAAAAGAAAATGAAGGCAGTTTATTTAAAGAACTTTAGAAAATCTCTGGATTATGGCAACTCCTCCAGTGGCGAGCAGGAGAACACAACGAGTTCAAGTTCTAAAGACGATGGCGCATCTACTTCTAGTCCAAATGTTTTAGCTGATCCAACAACATAGACTTGTTAACCTGTTCTAATTTTTGTTTATATATAATCAAACTCAGATTCTTTTAAATTTGTAGTTTTACCTGACAATCTGTATGTCTTCTTTTTCCAAGCTCAAGTTGTAAAACTTGAAAAGTAGAATGGTCAACATAAATCAAGGTTATGAGCAAGCATATGTAAGAGTTACCTGAATTTGACAGTCGTGAAACATAAACCTCAAGAAAGATGCAGGAGCAGTAGCATCTGTCAAGAAAATGGGTGCCAGTGTATCCTTGACTAAGGTTTCAACATTTGGACATGAAGTCTTGTAGTGTCCATAAGAGAGATGATGAACTTCTTTAACAGACACTAGTGTCTAGTATCCCTGGTTTTACAAGTATCATTACCATCATAACAGATCGCAGAATTTCGCTTTTGTCATAGTTATCTTGTCTGAGTAGATGTGAACTTCGCAAATCCTGGACTGTGAAGAGAGCTGAGTGGTGGTTGAGGGAGAGATTCTCTTATGAACAGATTAAAGGTATTGGCATGTTGAAGGATGGTGCCTAGGGTAACAGGAAGCAATAGTTTGTACAGACTGACACTCAGTCCATAAAAGGTTAATTCACGACTGACCAAAAGAAACAGAATTTAAAACATTATGATTGTTGTTAATTAGATAGTCATTGAACCATTTGAACTCAATGACATATTTTAGGTAACCAGGGCAACGCCCCTTTACATATAGCTTTCAGGTAACCTAAAATACAAGTGTTGATGAATTTTGTCCATTGACAGTTTTTCAGTGTCCGACCAGTCGTTTCAACTATGTAACATTTAATTGCCTCACCAAGTACATAATAACTGCTTCAGACATTGGAACTATGAGAATCAAATAAATATTTAGAAGCACCAATTTGGTCTGTAGAGTAGTCTTTTTGTTCTGGGCTGGACCTTCCTCCTGCCATCTTCTCTGTTGAGCACGTAGCTCCCACATCAACACCTCAATCAACCACAGGTCTGCTGTCAAGAGCTTCTCTGACTTCAAGTAGCTCAGGACAATAGCGTTTAGCGAGCACTTCTACTTGTTCTCCAAAGGAAAGCAGTCCATGCGTGCCAATGTGATTTACCATCTGTCTCCAACGTTTCAGAGTAATATCTCCAGGCCTGCAACCAACACAACAAACAAGATCAGAAGAGATAACTTCTTCATAAATGGTTAGGTTTTCCCATGAGGAGTGAGGATTTTTCAAACAAGGTACTGACTTCCAATTTGAAAGGTGAAATGTAGCCAGTATTTATTTATTTTTTATTTATTTTTTTATTTCATGTTTTACATAAGTAGAACAATTTATAAGCTATACCAACATAAAAAATGGTTTCAAGCAATCATACGAATTGAACACGAAACTAAGTATCCAATGAAGTGCTTGAGGCATCAGCTTCAGTTGAGTTGCTTACCTGTGCTCAAGAAGATTATCCCAGTCAACATCTTCAACACAGCAAGCATCCAGTCTAACAAGTCTGCAATTCCAGTAATTTGATATTTTGATTAGACTTATAGGATAAACAACTATTCGTAACCAATTATGAACTCCCTTTGCTTCTAGTATTTGGAATCTTGAAACCGATATTCATTTTTCCTCTTAGGATAAGGTGCATTTCATCATATGACAGGTTACCCAACTGGACTAGAAAATAGATACCATGAAACCATACATATTAAATTAGAAAGCCAAAGACAAGTTCCTTACGCATCCAGCAATCGATAATCGTCTATGTCAGCCCATTTACTTTCATCCACTTTTTCTTTCACCCCTTTTACTTTCACCATAGATGACGATAATTGTTTATACCTGAAAAGGAGAATGCTTTAACCATCAAGAAGATCACAAATCATACTACTGAGTACAATGCAGTCCAAACAGATTTAAAGATCCCTTAATATAAACTACACGTAGACAGATTTCAAGATTCAAGGGCGGAGCCAAGGGTTGACTAACCCTGTAGCCCCCCTAGAATCATGAAAACTGTTTAAACACCCTTATAATAACCCTATATTCTGAATTTAGCCCACTTAGGATTTTGGATTTAGTCCACCTAAGTCCAATTGTTTGTATAAATCTTTTTTTAGCCCTCCCAAGTCTCAACTCCTGGTTCCGCCACTGTCAAGATTCCTGACCAGCAGTCCAAGAAGTGGCAAAACAGTCCAAACCCATTACCCCACCAAGTAATAAAACAGTTCGGCATTTACGGTTCTAGTTTTTTGAATTTCAAGAAGTGAAAAGTGATTCAGTTTACGCAATCCATATACTTTGGTAGGGGAACCTTCTACAAAATCCGAAGATTTATGAGAGCTCATATAATGTAAAGAGATTCTGATGAATGTCAAAAACCGATGAAAGGAGATAGTAGATAACATACAAAACTTGAATAACTTGTGTTCAAAGGCTCCCAAGAATGACTTGAGTTAGAACACTAAGATGCTGACTGGGGATGTGGAAGGAAGGGGTGAAGTTATCTTAATTCCTAATTTGTACATTTCAACTATCTGTCGAATTCATATCGTGAATTCTTTTAGACTGCTTCCATCCTGAATGGTGATCTTCAACTTTGAATAATGTGAGCAGTTCACAAACAACGATGACCATCTTTGAGAAGTTACAGTGTAAAACAATGAAAAAAATTGAATTAATAACATTGTTAAAACGTACCATTTAAAACAGCACTCCATTTCTGTCCGGGTACCTAAACTCTGACTAATCGCTTTCCAACAGATATTGTCACGTATCTGTGCAAAAGAGTTTAGAAAAGATCGATAACATGTACCTTTGTTAAAACTTGAAAATTAGATGAATGGCCATTCAATGACTCCAAATCATCTCATACTAACCATGCCATGCTGTGATTTCTTTTCCTCATACACACGCATCTGCAAATCCTTGTTTACTAAGTTAAACAAAGACTGATACTCCGTCTGATCCCACTTACCTGTTTCAGTTCAAAGGGAAAAAAACTAACATTATTTAACTTAATTTTTAAAATACTTAAGTTTCAACTTTCACCTAAAAGGATAATGTGCTTAATATCTTAGATTATTTACCATATATGTTAAAAACTCACAATCAGAGACAAAAGACAACTCATACTATTCGTGTTCACAGGAAAGAAGAGGCAACTCATACAAATTTTTATTCGAAACTGAGTTGTGAACAGCTACATACCCTGATCAATGTTTCAGAAACTCAAAATTGGATGACGAACGAGACAGACAAAATACAATTTAGTTTTTTTAATTAAAATTCCAGGTAAGCAAGAGATGATAGCAAAATGAAAGGAAGAAAAGAAGTAGTTTACCCTTTTTAAAACTCTCACGAAATATCCGACGCCATGTATCCTTCACATGATATCGATTTTTTCCAAGGACATCGGCCATGACTTGCCAATTTGGTCCATGCTTTTCATGAAACCTAGAGTTTAAGATTGAGGCATATGCTTAGAATGTACCAAATATATCTGAAGTAGAGAAAGAAACTTATAATTCACTTAGGACACAAACGAGATATAGAAATTTGGATTGATTGACATAAGCATACTCCACGTGTAGAAAGCAACAAAAGCAGACTTTACGAAACATACTTTAAGACAAATGCTTTTTCATCCTCAGTCCACTTCCGTGATTCATCCCTCGTAAACAAAGTATGTGCTCTATGAGATACTGCTCCGTAAGGCCTATACGGTAAGGCAGGCCCTGAAAGTTTCAAATACCTCCTCAAATTATATAATTTCTGTGGAACGGGCAATGGAAAGTGCATCGTTAAACATGTTTTTCTTGTCACAAAACCCAAGCTCAGAAAGTGGAATCATCGACTCATCAGACCATTTGAACCAGTTATATTCTAGTGGAAGCAAAGAATGCAATATGAGTATAATTAAAAGAATGCCATCTGTGTATGCTGTTACATACAATGGAAAGAGTACACTCACCTATTTCCTTCCAACATCCTCTTAGATTTGGATGTTTACCGGAGTGCATAATCATATCCACGCCGTCCTCACCCAATTCATGTATCTAAGAACATCAGTGGATTATGGCTATTAGCGTGGTGCTCTACCATCAATAAGAAATTGGGATTAGAAGTAATGAACATGGGAATCTGGTGTCTAGATGCTGGGTACTGGAGGTGGCAAACATGATATTCTGGGGGCCACAGTCATGCTAACCTGGTGTGTTTCTCTACCACGAGCCCCGAGGATGTGTTATCAATGAGAACATAACTTCTAGCAAATCCTCTAAACCAAGTTGATTTATTGAAAATCTCAAACAATACAATAAGAGATATGAACAATGAGTGATACATAAAGTCAAGTTATTTTTAACTCAAATTTCTTAAGTTTTCTTATTTCCTGAGGTCCATGTATCCTTTGCGAAATTTATAATACTTAGATCATGCCATTTGGTGTTAACTTGGATATTAAATAAGAAAAATAGAGAAGAAAACTAATATGAACCATTTAACTAAGCAATGCATACATGTGTCACTTGTTTAAGTTGTGTTACAGAACAGCATGTTCATTTAAAATAAATACTACGGAGTACTAGAATTTCCACTGATAGCATGATTACCAAGCGTATTAGATGGAAAACAAATTAAAACGACTAAGGGTCGATAAACAAAAGAGTTTGACAAATGAAAAATCCAATCATCAGAGCTGTCACTTTTTATATATGTACGGGTAAATATTATGTTGATGATGTGGCACTCTTTATAGGATCTATATGTTCATGGCTCAAGCTTAGCCGAGCAAATAATTAAGAAATGTTAAAAAGAGCGAACCATATCTAATTAAGTAAGAAATGTTCTTAATAATTTTCATTAAGAAAATCTTGGAACTACCAAGATTTCCTCTGCTCTAGTCCATCGTCTTCCATATGCTAGTCGACATCTAGTGAACACCAATATTTAGACATGATTATCATTACTTTATTACTTGATATCACATATGAATAATTATTATAATTAACTAACTATAGTTTACCTTTTCTTTCAATGACATCGACCAATTTTTTGGTGAACAACATACATGTACAATCCGACCATATTGAACAGCAATATTAGTATTTGTTTTCAAGCTAGTGTCCAAGTCACGATACTCTAACTAAGTACACTTCTTACTTAATAAAAAAAAATTCCCTTTCTTTTCCATCTCTTTCTTCCTCCTGTTATTTTCCTCATGTTATCCTCATGCTTCATCTGCCTTAGTTTTTCATAATTGTATGATTACTAACCTGTATGAACTTGTAATTAGCATCATTTAACACGAAATGTTATATTAGATTTCTCCAACAAAATAAATAAATATACAAAGGCCTATTCTTATGCAGATTACTTAAAACCTACAGCTCAAACAGTTATTATATTGAAGAAGAACTGAAGAAGCCAGTAATCAAGATAAGGTTAGATTTCTGTTTTTAGGTTTTCTTAATTAAAATCTGGCTTGGCTAAGTTTGAGCTAAGGATTATGAGCTAATAAAGAGTGCCGCATCATCAATAATATCAACCCAATAACACTTAGATTTATAAAAAATTATGGTTCTGATGATTTGTGTTTTTCATCTGTTAACTCTTTTGTTTATCGATCCCCTTCGTTAAAACAATATTATGATTAAAATAGTTGGCCAGATAAATATAAACATGACAATTCCAGGCATAAAGCTACCCTTAAGACAAAAAGCAATCCCTCTACATAAGTTTAATGTTCATGACCATATGTAATTGTGAAAATGCATGAATATGAGAGGTACAAGTTCCACTTTTGTTGTGTGTGTCACACCGTGTGCTAGTAAGACAATATGTGTTCGACGTGCATCACCACAGGTGCACAACAAGGGCACACCCTGAAAGAAGTTCTACTCTAATAAGTTATGACAAAACCACACACTGCCAAGAAAAGTTCAAATTTTAGTAGATATTAATTCTATTTATACCAAAAACATACCTCTATATACTTGTGAACAGCATCTTTGATTATCTGATCTTCTTCCTTCGTGAACCTCTTACCTCGAACCAACTCAATTCCTGGGTTTTCCTCCACATCATCGTGGTCCTTTTCCTCCCTCGTAAACAAAATATCTGCTCTGTGCCTTACTGATCTCGAATCCCTATTCGGTAAGGCAGCCCCTGAAAGTTTCAAATACCTCTTCATATTATATATAATTTCTGTAGAACAGTCAACGGAAAGTGCAATATCATTGACTCATAGTGAATACAAACATGCTTTTCTTGTCACAAAATCCCAAGCTCAGGAAGTGGAACCATGGCTCATCACACCATTTGAACCTATTACATATTCTAATGGAAGCAAAGAATGCAATATGAATATAAGTAAAACAATGCCATCTGTGTATGCTGTTACATATTTATGGAAAGTGTACACTCACCTATTTCGTTCCAACATCCTCTTACATTTGGATGTTTCCCGGAGTGCATAATCATATCCACACCGCCCTCTCCCAATTCATGTATCTAAGAGCATCAGCGGATAATGGATATTAGTGTGGTGCTCTACCATCAATAAGAAATTACGATTAGAAGTAATCAACATGGGAATCTGGTGTCTAGATGCCGGATATTGGAGGTGGCAAACATGATATTCTGGGGGCCGCAGTCATGCTTCCCTGGTGTGTTTCTCTACCACGAACCCCTAAAACGTGTTACCAAAGGAGAACGCAACTTTAGCAGTTGCATCCTACATGAAAATCTCAAAAAATAGACACGATATATTAACAATAGGAGATACATAAACCCCAAGATAATTTAACTCAAATTTCCTAGGTTTTGTATTTCCTAAGGTTCACGAATCCTTTGCGAAAAAATTGATATATTTCAGAGCATGCCATTTGTTATTAACTAAGAAAAACAGAGAATAAAACTCAAATGAACCACTTAACCAAGCAATGTATATATAATACATGTGTCATTTGTCTTATAGAACAGCATGTTCATTTGGAATAAATACTAGCATATTCACTGTAAGCACGATAACCAAGCGTATTCGAATGAAAAACAAATTAAAACAATATAATGATTAAATTAGTCAGTCAGACATATATACATGACATTTCCGAGCATAAACCTATGCTCAAGACAAAAAGCAATTCCTCTACAGAAGCTTAATGTTCATGACCATATACAATTATGAAAATGCATGAATTTGAGGGTTACATGTTCCAGTTTTGTTGTGTGTGTCACACCGATTGCTAGTAAGACAATATGTGTTCAACGTGCATCACCAGATTCACCACAGGTGCACAACAAGGGCACACAGAACTCTGAAAGAATTTCTACTCTAATAAATTAAGACAAGACCACACACTGCGTAGCAAAGTACAAATTTTAGTAGACATTCATTCTATTTAAGACATAAGCATACCTCTATATACTTGTAAATGGCATCTTTGATTATTTGATCTTCTTCCTTTGTAAACCTACCTCGAATCAACTCGGTTCCTGGGTTTTCCTCCTGATCATCTTGGTCATCAGATGCAGGGAAGACTTCTACATGATTAGCAAATTTTACTCTTTTGGATGATTTTTTGGACTCAGAGTTCCCCAAATGCTCATTTGTGCTTCCGAAATTGTTTTCTGTTTCAACATCTCCAATATTCGAATTTGAATTCTCAATATTTGCATCCAATTTGGACCCTTTCTTTTTCTTCTTCTTCTTCTTCCCCTCTCCTATATCTACATCTAGCACTTCCCCTTCTCTGTTCCTCTTCTTAGAAGAACGAGAACCAGATTCAGCCTCACCGTCAGACTTCTCAATGCAGCTTTCTCCATGATCACCTCCATTTACATTCTTTCTTTTATTTATTTTACCCTTCCCCTTCCTCACATGCTCATTATTTTCCTCACCGCTCACATCAATGTGATCCTTCCCTTCAGAAGCCGCTTCATCAGTTGCACATTCTACATCATTGCACTCCATAACCCTTTCCTTGTGTTTCTTCTTTTTGCGTTTACCACTTTCTTCTCTCCCATTATCAGACCCATCTTCTTTCTCCTCGGACCCCTTTTCACCTCCCACATCTGTAGGTATTTCTGAGGTACTTAAAGCCTCTTTCTCCTTGTTTCTCTCATGCTTCTTCTTCTTCTTTTTCTTCTCTGTAGGTACTTCTGGGGTACTCAAAGCCTCTATTTCCTCGCTTTTCTTGTGCTTCTTCTTCTTCTTCTTCTTCTTCTTCGTCTCCTCTGCAGGTACTTCTGAAGAGCTCGAAGCCTCTTTATCCTTGCTTTTCTTGTGCTTCTTCTTCTTCTCCTCTGTAGCTACTTCTGAAGAGCTCAAAGCCTCTATTTCCTTGTTTCTCTTGTGATTCTTCTTCTTCTCTTTAAGTACTTCTGAGGCACTTAAAGCCTCTATTTCCTCGCTTTTCCTGTGCTTCTTCTTCTCTTTGAGTACTCCAGAAGTGCTCAAATCGTCATTCTCCTTGTTTCTTTTGTGCTTCTTCTTTTCACTCTTTCGCAGTACACTCTCTTCATCCATTCCAAAGAGGAACCCAGACTTAACAATGTAATCAAAACTGATAATAAACCTGCCATAAAAAAGTAAAAATCTCAGTCAAACTCAACACTAATTTTGGCCTAAAATTATAAAATCTGTCATTTTTGGTTTTCTAGTAGTGGTTGAGTGAAATCGCCCAAATTTAAAAATTTAAATTACACCCAGAGTTTCTGTTCATTGGCTGAATCAAGAGGTAACGTTAAGTATATATATTCAGATTAATTAGATTATTAACTCTAAACTCTATTTATCACTGCAAACATCAAATGAGAAAACATAAATTGGGATTTACAGAAAAAAGAAGAAGAATAGGAACCTCAATGAAGACGACAACAGGCACAATTCACGATACAAATTTAGGTGATAGGATTGATATGATTTCTATCTTCTTCTTCTTCAACTTCAACCTCTTTGTTGGATTTCAATTGCAGAGTGTTTTATTTAGGGTTTATGCCAAGAAAATTGCGAACTGAAGAAGTGAAAAGAAGAAGCGGATTTTATGAGGCTAGCCCTTAATTTTTTTGCTCTTATAAAAACTGACACCTGTAGAAACATTTTACTAGACTGGGCCTGGGTAACCCAACCCCCAGATCCACCAAAGTGTGATTATTTTATTATTTTCTGGATTAGTATAGAATTTGATGCCTCCAAGTTGGAATCATCACCTAGAATTTGTTTGATGGCGAGTATCGAACTCAGGTTGCTAGTATCATCTTGAAGGTTCTTTTAACCAATGATTTTGGATTTTGAAGGTTCTTTTGATCAGTGATCGGTGAAGTTGAAGATGCAATCAAGGAACTAACTGAACTGATATGATTATTCAAATATTTGGATTATGTAAATCATTTGAAGCTTGTTTATTTTTCTTAGTTACGACATATTAGTGAGCTATCACGAAGATTGCTATAGTTTTGTAATTCCACACTGCCTGACCTGTACTTACAGAGATCCGAACATTGACGTCTAGGTAACAACTGGTGCCGCAAGGGCATGGTGGTAGTGGTGGTGGTGGTGGAAGCTTTCCAGAGCGAAACTGCTCATACCATGTATTATGAGAGTTAGGCCAAGATTCTTCCTGGCCTGGCCAATTCAATGATAGATTTTGGGTAACCAAGGAAATGCCCCTCTTCCGTATAGTATCAAATTACATACATGCAAGTGCAGGGAGTAAGGTGCCTCAAGTACAAAACTACAACTTCCAAACATTGGAACTAAGAGAATAAAAAAAAAAAATTACAAGCAATTTAGACATTTTGTTCTGGGCTTGACCTTCCTGTCATCCTCGCTGTTAAGCCCGCAACTCCCACAGGCCTCATCCAGTGATCCACACATCAGTCAACCACAGGTCTGCTGTCAAGAACTTCTCTGACTTCAAGTAGCTCAGGGCAATAGCGTTTGGCGAGCACTTCTACTTTTCCTGCGAAGGATTGCAGTCCATGGATACCAATGTGATTTACCATCTGTCTCCAACGTTTCAAAGTAATATCTCCAGGCCTGCAACCAACAAAAAACAGGATCAGAAGAGATAACATATTCATAAATGGTGCGGATTTTTCAAACAAGGCATCGACTTTCAATTTGTAAGGTGAAATGAAGCTATTTATTAGAACACCAGTATATTATTTGTGTTCATTTTTAAAAGTTGGAGCGATTTATCAGCTTTACCAACAGGTCCAGCATAAAAAAAGGTTTCAAGAAATCATACAAATTGAATATGAAACGAAGTATCACAATATCAGCTTCAGTTAAGTTGCTTACCTATGCTTAAGAAGATTATCCCAGTCAACATCTTCAATGCAGCAAGCATCCAGCCTAAAAAGTCTGCAATTCCAGTAATTTGATATTTTGATTAGACTTATCTGCGATACATTCTTTCGAATCAGTTGCTAAGCTTAAGTTTTGCCAGCCACATTATTACTGCCCATACAATCAGTCGATATCATTTCATTGAAGTGTGAAGGATTGGAAGCATGTAATGAGTGGACAAAGTCAAAACTGTAACTTCAGACATTATTCATTATTACACCAAATGGGAGTAGCTAATAGACTGCATCCTTAAAATCATTGCAAGTAAGCCACCATATAATAACTACTCGTGCACTTCGAGTTCTTTTGTGTCCTTCAAGTCTATAACATAAGACATATCACTACTCCTGGAACTATGAACCTCCTTTACTTCTAGTAAAAAGGTAGGAGCCGATTTTCCTTTCTTCCACTTAACAAATGTGTTACTCATTGTATGACAGGATACATATTTAGTTTAAGAAACAGATACCATGATGCCATATATTACTATTTTACTGCAACTACATTAGAAAGCCAAAGACAAATTCCTTACTCATCCAGCAATCGATAATCGTCTGTGTCGGCCCATTTACCTTCTTTTACCATAGATGATGATAATTGGTCATACCTGACAAGGAGAACAACATCAAGAAACAAGAGATCATTCAAAAATCAGTGTAGAGTACTATGCAGTTCAAGTCTACTGGTCAAGTTGTCCTAATCCATCGCAGCCGCAAAACAATTCCGGATTTAATGTTCAAGTTTTTTAATTTCGGGAAGTGGAATATGATTCCAGGTTTACGTGATCTACATACTTCGGTGGGAGCTCTCTACAAAATCTGAAGATTTATGAGAGCTATGTTATTTAAAAAAAGATTCTGATAAATGTCCAAACTGATGAAAGGAGATAATAAGATATCATAGAAAATTTGAATAGCTCATGTTATCCTAATTTCCTAAGTTTTACATTTCAACTATTCATTGAACTCATATCGTGAATTCTTCATAATTTAGACTGCTTCCATCAGTTAAAGGGGTAAAAATAATTTTCTAGAAATAAGGGGATTTAGGTGGACTAAAACCTAAGTAATTGGTGGACTAAATACAAAATAAAAGGCAAAATGAACGGTGCTTATATGGTTCACGAATAATGATGACCTCCTTCCAGAAGTTACCATATGAAATACTGAAATCAAAGTTGAGACAATAACATTGTTAAAACGTACCATTTTATACAGCATTTCATTTGTGTTCGAGTAGCCAAACGGTTACTAATCGCTTGCCAACTGATATTGTCACGTATCTGCACAAAAAAGTTAAGAAAATCAGATGAATGGCCATTCAATTGCTTCTTAAACTTTCCAACTCATCTCATACTAACCAGGCCATGCTTCGATGCCCTTTCCTCATACATACGCATTCTCAAATCTTTGTTCACTAAATTAAACAAAGACTGATACTCCGACTGATCCCAGTTCCCTATTTCAATTAAAATGAAAAATGACGATCATTATTTAAGTTAATTCTTAAATACCAAAGTTTCAACTTCCAACTAAAAGGGTAATGTACTTTTATATCTTAGTTTATTTACCATATATGTTAAAAAATCACAACCACTTGAAACTAACAAACTCAACCCTCATCCCTTAAATATGGAGTGACTGCATACTTCTTAACAATTCGTTCTTATTTTAAGGCTATCGAGGTAGACAAGTAAGCTGACAAAGAAATGAATAAGTAAAAAACGAAGGCAATTCACCCGTTTTAAGACCCGCACGAAATATCCGACGCCATGTATCTCTCACATGATGTCGATGTTTTCCGAGGGCTTGGCCCAAGCCTTTCCAATCTGGTCCATGCTTCTCATAAAACCTAGGGTTTAAGATTGTGGCATATGCTCAGAATGTATCAAACGAATCTCAAGTAGAGAAAGAAATTTAAAATTCATTCAGGACAAACGAGATTCAGAAATTTGGATTGATTGAAATAAGCAACA
This sequence comes from Papaver atlanticum, assembly GCA_023531105.1. Classification (NCBI taxonomy): domain Eukaryota; kingdom Viridiplantae; phylum Streptophyta; class Magnoliopsida; order Ranunculales; family Papaveraceae; genus Papaver; species Papaver atlanticum. The sequence continues at coordinate 1,066,379 of JAJJMB010001069.1, read as the reverse complement.
AAAGCCAACATTATGAAACATACTTTAAGACGAATGCTTTCTCATCCTCAGTCCATTTACATGAATCTGCCCTCTCAAACAAAGTATGTCCTCTCTGATATACTGCTTCGTAAGGCCTATACGGTAAGGCAGCCCCTGAAAGTTTCAAATACCTCTTTAAATTATATAATTTATGTGCATCATTAACTCATAGTGAACACAAAAAGTATGTTCTCTATGATATATACATGCTTTTTTTATCACAAGCTCAGAAAGTGGAATCATCGGCTCATCACACCTTTTGAACTCTAATGGAGGCAACGAATGCAATATGAGTATAACTAGAAAAACACCGTCTGCGCAAGCAGAAACTTAACCAGGAACATAAATATGGAAAGAGTACACTCACCTATTTCCTTCCAACAATTTCTTATCATTGGATATTTTTTGCAGTGCAGAATCATATCCAAGCCTTTCGCACCCAATTTATGTGCCTAAGAACAATAATGAAATGTGGTAGTCAACTGCCATCAGTAAGAAATCTGTAACATAAAGCAATGCCAGAGAACTTTTTCTTGGTGCATGTGGCAGTTGACAACTTAGGGAAGGGAAAATTAACAAGTGATGCACTCACTTCAAGATGGGAAGACTAAATAGAAATGACTAGTTACTATTAACTGAGTAGAAGGAATGAACATGGGAATCTGTTTCTAGGTGCTGGATATTAGAGGTGGCAACCATGATATTCTGGTGGCCTCAGTCATGCTTCCTTGGTGTGTTTCTCTACCACAAGCCCCAAGGGAGTGTTACCAATGAGAACATAGCTTCTAACAAATCCTCTAAACCAAGTTGCACCCTACATATCACGATACATTGCAAATCTCAAACGATACAGTAAGAGATATTAACAATAGGTGATACATTAACCCTAAGATATTTTAACTCAAACTACCTAGGTTTCTTATTTCCAATGGTCCACAAATCCTTCGCCAATTATGATAATACAGACCATGCCATTTGTTATTAGTATTAAATAAGAAAGATGGAGAAGAAACCTAGAATTTTCACTGATAGCATGATTACCATTTAACCAAGCAATGTGTCACTTGTCCTATAGAAACAGCATGATCATTTAAAATAAATACAAGAATTTTGACTAATAGCATGATTACCAAGCGTATTCGATGAAAAACAAATTGAAACAATATTAATATAAAAATAGTTGGTCAGACAAAATAAACATGACATGTCCAGGCATGAAGCTACGGTTAAGACAAAAAGCACTTCCTCTACAGTAGTTTATGTTCATGACCATAATAATTGTGAAAGTGTAACATGAAAGGTACATGTTCCATTTTTGTTGTGTGTGTGTCACAAAGAGTGCTACTAAGGCAACATGTGCTCGACGTGCATCACCACTGGTCCACAACAAGGATACAAAGAACTTTGAAAGGGTTTCCACTCTAATATAATATGACAAGACCACACACTGCCTAGCAAAGTACAATTTTGAATAAGAGAATAATTCTATTTATATCATAAGCATACCTCTATATAGTTGTGAACAGCATCTTTGATTATTTGATCTTCTTGCCTCGTGAACCTCTTACCTTGAACCAACTTATTTCTTAGGTTTTCCTGCCGATCATCTTGCCCATCTGATGAAGGAAAGACTGCTACATGACTAGCAAATTTCACTCTTTTGGATGAATTTTTGGAATCCGAGTTTCTCAAATGCACATTGCTTCCAAAATTATTTTCTATATCAACATCTCCAACATTCGCTTTCATATTTTCAGTATTCGCATCCAATTTGGCCCTTTTCTTCTTCTTCTCCTTCCCCTCTCCTATAGCTACATCTAGGACTTCCTCCTCTCTGTTCCTCTTCTTAGAAGAACGAGAACCAGATTGAGCGACACCACCCGACTTTTCAATGTAGCTTTCTCCGGAATCACCTCCATTTTCATTCATCTTACCCTTCCCCGTCTTCAAATGCTCATTATTTTCCTTCTTATTCACACCAATGTGATCCTTCCATTTAGAAGCCGCTTGATCAGTTGCACATTCTACATCACTGCACTCCATAACCATTTCCTTGTCTTTCTTATTTTTGCGTTTACCACTTTTTTCTTTCCCATTATCAGGAACACCTTCTTTCTTCTCAGACCCCTTGACTTTTTTAGCACCTCCCACATCTGTAGATACCTCTGAGGAACTTAAAGCCTCTCTCTCCTTGTTTCTTTTGTGATTCTTCTTCTCTGTAGGTACTTCTGAAGAGCTCAAATCCTCTTTCCCCTCTCTGTTTCTCTTCTTAGAAGAACGAGAACCAGATTGAGCTTCACCTCCAGACTTCTCAATGTAGCTTTCTCCGGAATCACCTCCAGTTGTATTCTTTCTTTTATTTTTAGTACCCTTATCCTTCTCCACTGCACCACTCACATCAATGTGATCCTTCCCTTTAAAAGCCGCTTGATCAGTTGAACATTCCACATCACTGCACTTCGTAACCTTTTCCTTTTCCTGGTCTTTCTTCTTTTTGCGTTTGCCACTTCCTTCTTTCCCATTATCAGACACAACTTTTTTCTCCTCAGACCCCTTGACTTTTTGCGCACCTCCCATATCTGTAGATACCTCTGAAGAACTTAAAGTCTCTTTTTCCTTGCTTTTCTTGTGCTTCTTTTTCTCCTCTATAGGTACTTCGGAAGAGCTCAAAGCCTCTTTCTCCTTGATTCTCTTGTGCTTCTTCTTTTCGCTCTTTTGCAGTATAACCTCTTCATCCATTCCAGGAGGAATCAAAGACTTAATGTAACCAAAAGAGATAAACCTGCCAACAAAATAAAAGGTAAAAATCTAAGTGAAACATTGAACGCAAGTGAAACATTGAACGCAAGTGAAACACAATGCCAACACTCACTGTGTGGCAAAACTAACACCTACAAACGTATAAAAGCAAAACCAAAAAACTATCATAGTGCTAAACACATTTATAGTATTAACCAAAAGCAAAGCTCAATATACACTTCATTAGACAGTGTTAAGCAAGTAGACTCACAAATCAGAAAAAATGCACAGAAATTGCTGTATGATCTAAATAAAAGATGCAAACACAAAACAATTCATTGTAATCTTACAAGAGCAAGCAAAATGTCGCAAATGCAAGTGAAAGTAACTAGCATAACACCATATAAACCTACAAACACAAAGCCGTGCAGAGTGTTGTCATCATGTGTAGCACAGTTTCTGTTCATTGCTTTATTATTTGCAAGTCTATGGTGTTGCTGACTTTGGGCAAAATTTATAAAATCTGTCATTTTTGGTTTTCTAGTAGTAATTCAGTGAATTCGCTCAAAATTGAAAAACTTAAATTAACCCCCACAGTTTCTCTACATTGGATGAATCAATTAACATCAAGTATTCAGATTACTTAGATTTTTTAACCTAAACTCTATTTATCACTGCAAACATCAAATAAGAAAAAGATAAATTAGGGCTTTACAGAAACAAGAAGAAGAATACGAACCTCAATGAAGACGATAAAATCAGGTGGTAATTAAGCTTGAGACGATTTATGTCTTCTTCTTCTGTGTTGGAATTTCAAATTCGGGGTCTTTCTGTCTAGGGTTTATGTAAAGAACAGTGAGAACTGCCGGAATGAAATGAAGATGAAAGGACCTTATAAGGTAGCCCTTAACATTTTCCTTAGCGGGGTGCTCATTTCTATGATTGCCAAAATGATTTATTTATTTTTAATACCCTAGACTAGTGGTCCCTAGACTACATCCAAACTCCTTAAATTAGAGTGAATTAGCAATTACAGGGTACCTCCGCAGTGGGAGGGAGCATGCCAACCACCAGACCACTTGGTGATTGGCAAAATATTCAATAGCATCCTTAAATTGGAGTGAATTAGCAATTACAGGGTACCTCCGCAGTGGGAGGGAGCATGCCAACCACCAGACCACTTGGTGATTGGCAAAATATTCAATAGCATGTCATAGGGACCAAAGCTAGCACCCGGCTAGGCCCCTGAGGAACCAGTGTCCAAGCCATTTTGGAAAAAAAAAAAAAAAAAAGTCTTTGGGTTTTCCGACGGGTGCTGATTTCTTTCTCATTTTCTGGTCGATGTTGAAAGGAGGCATCTCTGGGTTACATGTCTTGATATCTCAACATTTCATATACTCGTGTTATACGAAGGTGCGGAAAGCTCTTTATCAAGGACAGAGATAGAGGTCTCGATGTTTTTGTGTGTATCGTTACTCCCTTATGCTTATGTTGATGGTTTTTGCATGGTTTGCTAGTTATTTCAAATGAAACAGAGAAGACGTATCGGGATTTGGATAAGGCAAGAGCATGTGTAGGGAAACAAATAAAAGTCGAGAAGAATGAAAAGAAGATTGGAGAACTGAACAAGATGATAATGGTGGTGCTAAGTTTGGGGAAGGATAAAATAAAAGAGCAAAAGCAAAAAGATAAAAAAGCGGTACGAGTGAATCAAGCACCGGCGAAGAACGAACTGGTAAACGAGGCCGAAGTGATCATGGGGGTGGTCGTGGTGATGGGGATGAAGATGGAGAATGAATGGATTCTCGTTTTCCAAACTCATGTCTTTAATGTCAAAACTTACGTCCTTAACTTATGTTTGTTGATAGCACTAAGATATGTTAATATTTTTGTTAGTCTATGAATGAACGAATTTCGCTGGTTTTAAAATTATTGCGTTTGCATAAGACGCGACAAAAGAACTGCAATTTGAGTCAAAAATCCATGAATTATGGATGTTTTTTAAGCTACAACAGGTCTATCTGTACCTTCATAAAGACCGATTGTAGCCTTTAACATGACATAATTTTTCCAGGATTTCAGAAACGGTTCATAAAGAAATCTGTACACGCCGATTATGAATCTTAATTTTCAGAAGTTGGACAGGCTGACCGAATCGGTGGATGTGGAAAATCCTATTAATCCGATTCTTATAAGTAAGAATTCCATTTTATGTGTGTTTGTTTAGTCAAGAATCTGCCGATTTGGACATCTTAAATACCGATTCTAACCAGCCTATAGATATGGGTTTAGCATACGAAAGGTTTGTGAGAAAAATCCTATAACCGATTACGGTGAGTAAAAATGCCAGTTTTCATGTATGTTAAAATTGGATTATGTATATACTAGTATCCAATTAACACAAAGAAATTTCATGTGATTTTGCAAGGTTATAATTGGTCTATGTGGACATTAGTATAAGACGATTGTTAGAATTGATTTCAAAATAATTAGATGTTGAGTGTTCATTTATATAAGGACAACCTTTTTCTCAAACACATTTTCCCCCAAACTTCTAACTTTGAGCCACTCCTACTTGTCCCATAGAAAGATATAGAGCTCATGAAATCATTCATTCCCGTCTTCTACGAACGTCTAGATGAACTTTATTCAATGTTTTGGAAGAGAGTCAAAGAATTCTATTATGAGCGCAACAACAATCCCAAAAACCGGAAATGGAGAGACTTAGTGTTTGGATTCATATACATCAAAAGGGATATTCGATAGTTCTGTAAAATAAAAAAAATGGTGAACGTCTATGATCCACGAGCTCCTCTTAGTGAAAAAGTGATCAATTCAACATTTTAATACCTAAATCATCATGTAATTTTTTCCCTCCGAACGTGTTACTTATTTATTTAAGCTTGAAAAATTCAATAGCCTATGGCATATATACAAAATGGGGAAAGGATATTGATGCACGCGAAGGAATACGGTGTTTTACAAACGTGTTCAGAGGATTACTGACGGTGTATTGATGTACGAGATTCAATAATACGCATACTAAACTATCCTATGTAATACGCTAATTTTATAAATTATGTAATGTGATGATTTCTAAAACTATGAATGAATTATTTGTATGTGAAAGTATAATTTAATCGGTTTATAGGTACATACACAAACACCGATTCTAACAAACAGTCTATCTGTTAAGAAATATCGACCGATTTCTGGTGTTCTTAATGCAGAACATCTACCCAGAATCGGTATATGAGGGCAAAAACATCCAACATTCTAGGTTGATCTCCTTTAAAAAAAATGGATCTTTTCATATTTTGGTGATCACTTAACATTAGTTGATTTTTAGGTTAACAAAATTAAATATCAATCCATCGACTGAATTAACACTAAATAATCATGAATAAATTAGCCATTAACGAAAATAGTTGGTTAAGGAAATTTGAAGTTTACATGAGAATGACCTTATTTCGTCTTCTAGCGCTAGTCCCCCAGATAATTGTCATAAGCCCAAAACTATCCAGGATGTCAACGGGATTGAAATACAGTAAAACTTCGACAAATTAATGTAATACCCCGATATTTGGCAGTGGTTGGCCGAATGGAATATAAATATTGGTTTTTACTTTCCTAACATCAAGGCTTGATGGGCACACTTGATTGAGCTGTTGGTAAAAAATTCTCAGTTAAGCGTGCTTGGCCGAGAGTAGTCACATGGTGGGTGACCTCTCGGGAAGCTACTGCTGAATATCCGCATTAGTGCCGCTAAAAACCCACACTGCTGGATAACCGCAGTGGGTAAGTGGGAACAATATCAGTGTTACTTGGGATACCACTAAAGACGGGTTGCTTGTGCTCGGGTGGGAGAGTATGCTAGGCCGTTGAGCTAGATATTGATCACACAAGAGACAAGGAATGTCTACATTATACCGAGGCCTTTTCAACACAATTGGCTCCAGAGTTGGCAGAAAACTATGCAGTTAAGTATGCTCGGGTGGGAGTAATCCAGGGATTGGTGACCATCCGGGAAGTTTCTGCTGGATTACCGCAGTGGCTAAGTGGGGACAGTATCGGTGTAGGGACGGGTCATTACAAATGGTATCAGAGCCGACGACGGGTAACCTGATGAGGGTGGGAAGGTACGCTGGACGGGGTTGGTCCAAGTGCTCGTCTCATGAGGGTCTGGGAATGTCGGAGATCTGGGCTTGAGTATATATTCTGGATCCGAGGAAGACTCCAATTTAAGGTGGTAGTATTGTAATACCCCGATATTTGGCAGTGGTTGGCCGAATGAAATATAAGTAATGGTTTGTCCTTTCATAACACCGAGGCCTGATGGGCAAGCTTGATTGAGTTGTGGGAAAAACTTCTCAGTTAAGCGTGCTTGGCCGAGAGTAATCACAGGATGGGTGACATATCGGGAAGCTACTGCTGGATATCCTCAGTAGTGACGCTAAAATACCACGCTGCTAGTGGGTAAGTGGGAACAATATCGATGTTAGTTGGGATACAACTAAAGACGGGTTGTTTGTGCTCGGGTGGGAGAGTATGCTAGGCCGTTGAGATAGATATTGGTCACACAAAATACAAGGAATGTTTACATTATACCGCGGCCTTTTCAGCACAATTTCCAGAGTTGGCAGAAAACTCTGCAGTTAAGCATGCTCGGGTGGGAGTAATCCAGGCCTTTTCAGCATAATTTCCAGAGTTGACAGAAAACTCTGCAGTTAAGCATGCTCGGGTGGGAGTAATCCAGGGATGGGTGACCATCCGGGAAGTTTTTGCTAGATTACCGCAGTGATGCCCGTTGAAAAGCCCACATTACCGGATATCCGCAGTGGCTATAAGTGGGGACAATATCGGTGGAGGGACGGGTCATTACAAATGGTATCAGAGCCGACGACGGGTAACCTGGCTAGGGTGGGAAGGTACGGTGGACGGGGTTGGTCCAGGTGCTTGTCTCATGACGGTCTGAGAATGTCGTAGATCTAGGCTTGAATATATATTCTGGAGCCGAGGACGACTCCAATTTAAGGTGGTGGTATTGTAATACCCCGATATTTGGCAGTGGTTGGCCGAATTGAATATAAGTAATGGTTTTTCCTTTCCTAACACCGAGGCCTGATGGGAACATTTGATTGAGTTGTGGGAAAAACTTCTCAATTAAGCGTGCTTGGCCGAGAGTAGTCACATGATAGGTTCCGCAGTAGTGCCGCTAAAATCCCAAACAGTGGATAAGTGGAAACAATATCGGTGTTAGTTGGGATACAACTAAAGACGGGTTGCTTGTGCTCGGATGGGAGAGTATGCTAGGCCGTTGAGCTAGATATTGGTCACACAAAAGACAAGGAATGTCTATATTATACCGATGCCTTTTCAGCACAATTGGTTCCAGAGTTGGCAGAAAACTCTGCAGTTAAGTATGCTCGGGTGGGAGTAATCGAGGGATGGGTGACCATCCGGGAAGTTTCTACTGGATTACCACAGCAATGCCCGTTAAAAATCCCACACTGCCGGATATTCGTAGTGTCTAAGTAGGGATAATATCGATGGAGGGAAGAGTTATTACAATTAATAGCGTTGGGACCGAAGAAAAATATTATTTTTGGGAAGCTATTAATTCAAAGAGTTAAAATTTGGATTATACAAGCGTAGTCGGGACCGATTTTCTTCTAATTATTTTAGAATATTAACTTACTACAGATAATTTATCCTAAGTTCTATATATAACTAGCACCCAGCTAAGCCTGAAGGTCCGGTGGGCGTAGAAGAGAGTAGCTTTTCTACCCATTCATTTTTAAGATGATAGAAGTATGTTGTGCTTAATTTTTTAGGCACGTAAGCAGCTACTTTGTGGTTCAACACATAAATAGAAGGTTAGGTAAGTTTTATGAGATGGATTCGGCTTCTAGATTAGACGAAAAACGTTTCCTATTTATTCTTTAAGCATTGTAGCCAACTAGTAGATATATCTCAAATGCCAACTAATAGCGAGATAGTTTCGCTGAATGGTTAAGTGTAGAAAAAATTGACTTTCCGTTGTTTGGTTCAGGGTTGAGTGGAATATTCCACAGTATCTGCAATGTTCCAGTCAATGTAAAGTAAAAAAAATGTTTGTAGCCTCACTATTTGGCTCTGCAATTAGTGTATTAGAATAGAATTGCCCTAAAACTTAGAGGGTTATTCTAGTTAACGTGGACTTCCAATATAGATGCTGGATGTGAAGGCCTAAGACTAGGGCTGTCAATGGATACCCGAATATCCGTTATCCGTTCGAGTTCGTTCGAATCGTTAGGATATTATCCGACATTTCGGATATCGGTATCGGATAATCTTATCGGATATTTACCTATTAATGAAACGGATACGGTTGTGTCAGTATCCGACGGATAATTATCCGTATCCGATAGTGGGGGTATATATGTAATTTAAAAGAATAGATATACCTACCCTTTAGGTTAATCTCGTCTTCAATCATTCAGTTTTCAGAAACCCGAGTTACTCTCAATCTCTCAGGCAGCACTGAAGACGACTGATTTTTCTCCAAATTCATCAGCATCTCCTCCTCCAAAGCCAACACAGTAAGTTTGATTCTTACTTTGTTTGATTTAAGCACAGGATTGTTGTTTGATTTTTCATTTTGTTAACATCTGATCCTTAATTTCGAATTTTAGGGATTGATTCAAGTGAAGTTCTCTTCAACAAAGTTTTCTCTATCTCACCAATCTTTCAGATATTTGAGCAGGTGTTTATACAGTAAGGTATTCAATCTTTCACTCGAATCTCTCAAGTTAGGGTTTTGGATTTTATTGAAGTTGCGATTTAGTGATAAACGAGAAGAAATTAAAGATCGGGTTTGGTGATTTGAGGATTATAAATTGATGTTTTGAACTAAATTTAGAGAAAGAAGTGAGATTTATTTGAAATTTATTTGAAGCCTAATTTTTTTCTAGTAGTGATTGAGAGCTTAATTGAATTTATTTGTTTCAACATCTGAAAACCTTGTTTATCTTGTCTTTGATATTTGTTTGATGTTTTGAGAACTCATAGTTGAGTTAGGAGTTTCTTTTGTTCAATAACCTCTCTGATTCTTTGTTGGTTTTACTGTAGGTCAGTGCCAATGTCAAATATAGCATCCAATAATGTTGGCACATCCAATTCCTGCACTCATAACAATGAAGCAAGTGCATCATCATTGAGAAAACGTCCCCAACCTGAACCAGAAGCAGGGAATCCCCAACCAGAATCAGAAGCAGACAATACTACAGAGGGTACTGTACAGACAAATGAGGGAGTGAAAAAACTACGTCCATTAAGATCAACAGTATGGGATGAATTTAAAAGGGTATTTCAGAAGAAGACTTTGCCAGATGGGAAGGTGGAGGAGGAAGTTATAGCAGTATACAATCACTGTCAGTTTAAAACTCCTGCGCAGAGTTCAAAAGGAATAACCCGCTTGAGGAACCATTTAAAAGTCTGCAAGGAAAAACCTAAGAATCAACCTGGTCAAAGAAAAATAACTTCCGTGATTACAGGTAACCAAGGTACAAAGTTAGCTAATTGGAAATTTAATCCTGAAGTTTCCAGAGACCTTCTTGCTAAAATGATTGCAAAACATGACTTACCTTTTAATTTGGTTACCTATCCATATTTTCGAGAGTTTGTGAAGTCTCTCAACCCGTCGGCCAAGATACTTGGGAGGAATACAACTCGAGAAGACATTATGAAGATTTATGTTGTGTTTAAAGCTGAGTTACAAAGAACTTTAGATTCACTAAATTCTAAATACAGTCTCACGACTGATATGTGGATATCTAAGCATACACGGGATGATTATTGTTGTGTTACATGTCATTATATAGATGATGATTGGAAGTTGCATAAGAGAACACTTGCATATGTTTTGGTGCCATGTCCACATACGGGTGAAGTTTTGGGAGAAGCTGTAAAAAACATAGCTTTGGAGTGGAATGTGGATAATAAATGGTTTGCTTTGGCTGCTGATAATCTTTCTGCTAATAATGTGATGATGGGTAGACTCAAGGACTAGCTTAATAGCAAGGGATCTTTGGTTCTTCAAGGGAGTATGTTTCAAATGCGGTGCAGTTGTCATATATTACATTTAGTTGTGCAAGATGGAATGACAGTAGCTGCAGGCTTTATAGAAAAGATTCGTGAATGTGTCAAGTATGTCAGGTCTTCACAAGGTAGACAAGAGAAATTTGAAAGTGCATTGCTGCAAATGAGACTTCCTATACGGTATGTATCAATAAATGCAGACAATAGATGGAACTCTACTTATCTTATGCTAAAGAGTGCTATTGAGTTGCGCCAAGGATTTGTGCGTTTAGCAGATTTAGATAATAGTTTCAAGTGTTTACCGAATTCAGAAGAGTGGGAACAAGGAATAGTTATATGCAGGTGTTTGGAAGTGTTTTATGATATTACAAAAAAACTTTCAGGGGTTAAATATCCAACAACCAACATGTACTTTCTAAGTGTTTTTCAAATCAACTTTAACATTCGAACATGGGAAAGGAGTACCCACAGTTATATTAGAGAAATGGCAAAGGAAATGAGAAAGAAATTTGACAAATATTGGAGTACAAGTAATTTGTTGATGAGTATTGGGATGGTTTTAGATCCACGGTATAAGGCGCGGTTGGTAGAGTTTACTTACAAGAAATTGTATGGTGACACGCTATGCAGATCAAAAATGGAGGTTTTTCGTGGAGATTTGGATACTCTTTTTTTCAGCGTATGAGTCTCAAAGTGGTTCTGTTCCTGATTATTTTATCAACTCCTGGTGAAACACGGTCATCTAACCTTGAGAATACTCAATCTCCTTCAAAATATGAAATTCAACTTGAATTCAGGAGTATATGATGCAAGATTGTGTTGCTGATGTTCATAAGTCAGAGCCGCAGAAGTACTTAGATGATCCATTGCTTGAAGAAGGCGACGATGAAACTTACTTTGATTTATTGATGTGGTGGAAGAATCATGCGCCTACGTACCCAACACTTGCCAAAATTGCTCGAGATGTCTTGGCTGTTCCGGTGTCAACTGTAGCATCAGAATCTACCTTTAGCGATGGCGGTAGGGTACTTACAACACATAGGAGTTCACTAGCTCCAGAAGCTGTCCAAGCCTTACTTTGCTTAAGTGATTGGTTGCCTGATCTTATAGGTTTCATCTCTAACTTACTTATATTGGTGAATCATTTATAGATATCCTTGTCTCGCAAATTAATAACTTTTTTTTTGTTATTTCAGACGATGACAATGAACAAGCTTAGCTGGAGGAGTAAACTCAGTCAATGCAGACAATATCTTTTTGAATTTTGCATCCCTTGCATGTACTGCGGGTATGAGGCTCTGACTTCTGTAGATGATGTCCTAAATGTTGAATTAATGAGTTGCCTGTAGAACCTAGAACCTAGAAATGTTGAATTAATTGAGCTCTGTATTTTTGTTGAACCTAGAACGGATGTCTGATTAATGTAACAACTGATTCCCCAACATATGTTTATGGGAAGAAGAAATTTATTGTTTTGAGATGAATAAATGCGGCATTCTTTCAATTTATTGTGGTGCAATTGTTAGTAGGGAAACACTAAGTAGGCAAAGAATACTAAAAACATTGATTACAGTATTACACTTCCGTTTGCATCTCTATTGTGTATAAATGTGGAGCATCTATTCCCTTCTATTGTGTATGCGATTTGGTATGTTCCTATATGAGCTCTGTGAAATCCTGTCGGTGCAAGCCTGCAAGGGGATTTTTATTATCTCCTTGCTTGAGTTCTATGTTTTGAGTTTACTTGCCATAGTGATACAGCAGGCTACAACCGCTATCTTGCGCTAATGTAGTTTACTAATCTTGACAATTGCAACCGTAGATTGAGATGATGTTAGATTAGTTCTCCAGCTCACCATTGATCTTCTTGCATCGATATACAGTTTGGAAACGCCAATTACAAACTAACTTATTTCATCGTTTTGCAGGTAGAAGATAAAACACGTAATGGAAGTAGAGAAAAAGAATTGGAGGAAGGATCAACTGACCAAGGACAAGGAATTTCAAACTTTTTGTATATCCTTGTTTTTCTTTTGTATGAACAGCAGAACAGATTTTCAGTTGTTCTTTGATCTGTACTTATTCAACTCTTACCCTGTTTTAAAACCTTTAATCAATTCTTTTATTTACTTTTTGATTTTATTATCGGTAACGGATATTATCGAATATCCGTTACTCTTAACGGAACGGATACGGAATAAGAATTTCAATATCCGTCAGATGTTATCGGATACCGGATATCCGGTAAAATTAATGGTAACGGATGCGGTATAGCCATTATCCATTCCGATAGCTACCGTTGACAGCCCTACCTAAGACTAAGCCTTAGATCTCATTTAGGAAAAAGGCAATAAAAAGTGATTATTAATAAATTTTTAGGAAACGAGGAATTAAAGATGCAATTATCAAGGAAGCAACTGTGGTGATTGTTATTATCTAAGTTTCAGAATTAAATTTCTTTTGGTATGAGATGGAAAGGAAAAAACTGAGACAAAAATAATATAGAAGAAAAAAAGAAGAAAAAAAATATTGAAAAAAAAAAAAACAGAGATATTTAATGAGGATATAGATTCCAGAAACAAAAATAATTTGCTCGAGTTACTTTTTTTTTCCTTAAAAAGTTATTTTGAAATTTGTAATGTGTGTTCCCCAACAAAACTTCTCACTTTCTTGATCATGGGTTCTTATAAGATTTTCTTCGTGCCGTCTTTCGTTGCAGATTCATAGATGATTATCATTTTTAGCCGCAGATTCATAGATGATTATCATTTTTAGCCGGCAGCTCATCATCTTTGCAAGAACCAGCACCACTACCTGCAATTCCCCCGGTTACACCGACTACACTACCAACTACTGGTCCAACTATAACGCCTTAAAAGCACCAACTTAGTCTGTACAGCAGTAGTCTTCTTGTTCTGGGTTGGACCTTCTTGTCAACCTCTCTATCGAGCCCGGATCTCCCACATCCACATCTCAATCAACCACAGGTCTGCTGTCAAGAGCTTTTCTGACTTCATAAATGGTTAGGTTTTCATGTGAGGTGTAGATTTTTCAAACAAGGTAACGACTTCCAATTTGAAAGGTTATAATACCAGTATATTTTATTTTATGTGTTCACATTTACTACAAAATCAGAATAATTTATCAGCTATACCAACAGGTCCAACATAAAAAGTGCTTCACACATCAGCTTCAGTTGAGCTGATTACCTATGCTCAAGAAGATTATCCCAGTCAACATCTTCAACACAGCAAGCATCCAGCCTAAGAAGTCTGCAATTGTAATTACCAGTAATAAGATTAGACATATTCGAGCTACAATGATTCGAATCAGTTGCTAAACTTAAGTTTTGCAAGCCACATTATTACGTCCCATACAATCAGTCAGAAATCAAGCACCTGAAATGAGTGGACAAAGTCCAAACTGTAACTTAAAACGTTATTCATTATTAGACCAAATGGGACTAGCTAATAGACTGCATCCTATTTAGAACTTCATTGTCTTCCAAGGAAAAAACAAATGAAGTGCCACAATATGGTAAGCAAATACGACTTTGGTCATCAGTTGAGCTTTCTATTCATCAAAATTGAATCTTCTTCAATTGAATTCAGGAACACCTTTATGAAACATTTACAAAAGAATGATGGATTTCTTTGGCCAAGTATTTGACTAAAAGAAAAACTGAATATATTCTAGAATTGGACTAAGTGCAATCATTACGGTGATTACTGAGCAGAAACTAAACATAACCACTCAGAGCTCTTGGCAGATTTCAATGGACATATCTCTTTCAAATAGGGTTCAGATTCAATAATTATGAAATTAGTGCAAGTAAGCCACCATAATACCACAACAATTACGGGAGTAAGTTACCATGTACGTCGAGTACCCTTTTATCCTTCAAGTCTATAAGCGCGGTGCACACATAAGATCACTTGACCAAAGTATATTGATTTATAGGAACAATTTTCCTTTTTTCCTCTTAAAATTATGCAATTTTAATCATATGACAGGTTACACATTCAGATTAGAAAATAAATATCATGAAACCATACATTACTGTTTTCTGCAACTAAATTCAAAAGCCAAAGACAAGTTCCTTACTCATCCAGCAATCGATAATCATCTGTGTCTGCCCATTTACCTTCTTTCACCATAGATGATGTTAATTGCTCATACCTGAAAAGGAGAATGATTTAACAATCAGGACAAGAGAGACGATTCACAAATCGGATTATTGAGTACTATGCAGCTCAAACAAAATTCAAGAACCCTTAAGATAAACTACAGGTAAATCTGCATTAACCAACATGACAAGCAAAGCCTACTGGTGAAACAGTCCGAATCCATTGCACCCCCACCCGGTACTAAAACAATTCAGCATTTAAAGATCTAGTTTTTGAATTTCAGGAAGTGGAAAGTGATTCTATATACTTTGGTGGGAACTCTCTATAAAATTTGAAGATTTATGAGAGCTCATGTTATGTAAAAATATTCTGATAAGTGTCCAAACTGATGAAAGAAGATAGTAAGATAGCATAGAATTTTGAAGAGTTTGTGTAGAAAGGCTCAATGAGATGCTGACTGGGGATGTGGATGGTGTGAATCCAGTTACCTTAAAATTCCTAATTTTAACATTTCAACTATTCATTGAATTCAAATCATGAATACTTTTAGACTGTGCTTCCATCCTTAATCGTGATACTCAACTCTGAAGCAGTTCACAAACAATGATGACCAGCTTCTAGAAGTTGCAGTATGAAACATTGAATTCAAAGTTGAGACATAACGTTGTTAAGACGTACCATTTCTTACAGCAATGCATACCAGTCCGAGTAGCCAAGCGGTAACTAATCGCTGTCCAACTGATATTGTCATGTATCTATACAAAAAAAGTTAAGATACTCAAGAATAGAGAACTACCTTTGTTAACACTTGAGAATTAAATGTATGGCCACTCAATTACTAGTTAAGCTTTTAACCTCTCATTTTCAATTTTTTTTTTTAAAATTACCACTTAAGCTTTCCAACTCATTTCATACTAACCATGCCATGCTTTGACGCCTTTTCCTCAAACACACGCATTCGCATATCCTTGTTTACTAAATGAAACAAAGACTGATACTCCGTTTGACTCCAGTTACCTGTTTCAGTTGAAAGAGAAAAAGTCATTATTTAAGTCAATTCTTAGTTGCTAGAGTTTCAATTTTCACCAAAAAAAGGAAGTGTGCTCGATACGTCAGTTTATTTACCATGTATGTTATAAACCACTTGAAGTATATGGACCTCACCTCAGGAAACAAGAGTCAACTCATACAATTTTTTACTTGAAACTAAGCTATGAACAGAAATATACCCTGATCTATATTTCATAAACTCAAAACTCAATGGCACATGTGTTCTTATTTTATGGCCATCAAGGTACACAAAATATAATTTAATAAAAAAGTTTATAAAAGTATAAGACAGGTAAGCTGAGAAAAGAAAAGTATAAGGAAAAAACAAAAGCAATCCACCCTTTTTAAGATCCATGGGAGATATCCGACGCCATGTATCCTTCACATGATGTCGATTTTTTCCAAGGACCTGAGCCATGCTTTTCATAAAACCTAGAGTTTAAGATTGTGGCATATGCTTAGAATGTACCAAAAGAATCTCACATAGAGAAAGAACTTATAAATCATTTAGGACAAACGAGATAAATCATTTAGAACAAACGAGATACGTATAGAAAGTAACAAAATCCAACATTATGAAACATACTTTAAGATAAATGCTTTCTCATCCTCAGTCCATTTACGTGACTCTGCCCTCTCATACAAAGTATGTGCTCTATGATATACTGCTTCGCAAGGCCTATACGGTAAGGCAGCCCCTGAAAGTTTCAAATACGTCTTTAACTTTTATAATTTCTGTGCATCATTAACTCATAGTGAACACAAAAAGTATGTTCTCTATGATATACATGTTTTTTTTTTCTCACAAGCTCAGAAAGTGGAATCATCTGCTCATCACACCTTTTGAACTCTAATGGAGGCAACGAATGCAATATGAGTATAATTAGTAAAACAACCATCCATGCAAGCAGTTACTTAACCAGGAACATAAATATGGAAAGAGTACACTCACCTATTTCCTTCCAACAGTTTCTTATATTTGGATACTTTTTGCAGTGCAGAATCATATCCAAGCCTTCCGCACCCAATTTATGCGCCTAAGAACATTAATGAATTATGGCTATTAATGTGGTACTCAACTGCCATCAGTAAGAAATCTGTAACATAAAGCAAGGGATGAATTCAATGCCAGTGAATTGTTCTTCGTGCGTGTCGCAGTTGACAACTTAGGGAAGGGAAACATTATCAAGTGTTGCACTCATTTCTGCTATTTAACGGGCGTCTCTTTAAGGAGGGGAAGACTAAATAGCAATGACTAGTTACCATTAACAGAGTAGAAGGAATGAATATGGGAATCTGGTTTCTAGATGCTGGATATTGGAGGTGGCAACCATGATAATTTGGTGGTCACAGTCATGCTTCCCTGGTGTGTTTCTCTACCATGATCCCCTAGAGCATGTTACCAATGAGAACATAACTTCTAGCAAATCCTCTAAACAAAGTTGCACCATACATACCACGATACATTGCAAATCTTAAACAATACAGTAAGAGATATTAACAATAGGTGATACATAAACCCTAAGATATTTTAACCCAAACTTCCTAGGTTTCTTATTTCCTAAGGTCCATGAATCCTTCGCCAGCTATGATACTTCAGAGCATGCCATTTGTTATTAACTTGAATATTATATAAGAAAATTGGATATGGAAACTAGAATTTTCACTGATAGCATAATTACCATTTTACCAAGCAATGTATACATGTGTCACTTGTCTTATAGAAACAGCAAATACTAGAATTTTGACTAATAGCATGATTACCAAGCGTATTCGATATAAGCACAATATTATGATCAAAATAGTTGGTCAGACAAAATTAACATGACATTTCCAGGCATGAAGCAACACTTAAGACAAAAAAGCACTTCCTCTACAGTAGTTTAATGTGCATGACCATATGTAATTGTGAAAGTGCATAAACAGGAGAGGTACATGTTCCACTTTTGTTGTGTGTGTGTCAAAATGAGTGCCAGTAAGGCAAATATGTGTTCGACGTGCATCACCACCTCTGAAAGAATTTTCACGCTAATATATTATGACAAGAACAGACACTGCCTAGCAAAGTACATATTTTTATAAGAGACTAATTCTATTTATATAATAAGCATACCTCTATATACTTGTCAACGGCATCTTTGATTATTTGATCTTCATTCCCTGTGAACCTCTTACCTTGAACCAACTTATTTCCTGGGTTTTCCTCCCAATCATCTTGGTCATCAGATAAAGGGAAGACTTCCACATGACTAGCAA
Source organism: Papaver atlanticum (assembly GCA_023531105.1). Lineage (NCBI taxonomy): Eukaryota > Viridiplantae > Streptophyta > Magnoliopsida > Ranunculales > Papaveraceae > Papaver > Papaver atlanticum. Next base: position 1,048,107 of record JAJJMB010001069.1, on the reverse strand, counting down.
ATTTTACTCTTTTGGATGATTTTTTGGCATCCGAGTTCCTCAATTGCTCATTCGTGCTTCCAAAATTGTATTCTGTTTCAACATCTCCAACATTCGCTTTCGTATTTTCAATATTGGCATCCATTTTGGTCTTTTTCTTCTTCTTCTTTTTCTCCTCTCCTATCGCCACATCTAGCACTTCCTCCTCTCTGTTCCTCTTCTTAGAAGAACGACAACCAGATCCAGCCTCACTACCAGACTTATCAACGAAGCTTTCTTCGGAATCACCTCCATTTGCATTCTCTCTTTCATTTTTTTTACCCTTCCCATTCTTCACATTCTCATTATTTTCCTCACCACTCACATCAATGTGATCCTTCCCTTTAGAAGCCGCTTGGTCAGTTGCACATTCTACATCGCTGCACTCCGTAACCTTTTCCTTGCCTTTCTTATTTTTGCGTTTACCACTTTCTTCTCTCCCATTATCAGGAAAACCTTCTTTGTCCCTAGACCCCTTGACTTTTTTCTCACCTCCCACATCTATAGGTACTTCCGAGGAACTTAAAGCCTCTTTTTCCTTGCTTTTCCTGTGCTTCTTCTTCTCTGTCGGTACTTCTGAGGTACTTAGAATCTCATTCTCCTTGCTTTTCTTGTGCTTCTTCTTTTCTGTAGGTACTTCTGAAGAACTGGTAGCCTCTTTCTCCTTGTGCTTCTTCTTCTTCTCTGTAGGTACTTCTGAGGAACTAATAGCCTCTTTTTCCTTGCTTTTCTTGCGCTTCTTCTTCTTCTCTTTAGGTACTTCAGAAGAGCTCAAAACATCTTTCTCCTTGCTTTTCTTGTGCTTCTTCTCTTTGGGTACTTCGGAAGAGCTCAATGCCTCCTCCTTGTTTCTCTTGTGCTTATTCTCCATCTCTGTAGGTACTTCTGAAGAGCTCAAAGCCTCTTTCTCCTTGCTTCTCTGGTGCTTCTTCTTTTCGCTCTTATGCAGTATAACCTCTTCATCCATTCCTGGAGGAACCAAAGACTTAACGTAATCAAAAGAGATAAACCTGCCAACAACTAAAGTAAAAATCTCAGTGAAACAGAGAACGCAGATGAAACACAATGCCAACACTCACTGTGTGGCAAAACAAAACAAACACCTAAAAATGTATAAAAGAAAAACTAAAAAAATATGATAGCACCAAACGCATTTTAACCACAAGCAAAACTCAAGATATACTAGACAACATTAAGGAATTTCACTCACAAATCAGAAGACATGCGCAGAAATTACTGTATGATCTAAATAAAAGATGCAAACACCAAAACAATTCACTGTAATTTCTGTACGTTCTATACTTTTTCTGCAATTTCTACTTGAATTTGGGGAAAAAATTATAAGATTTTGCCCATTTTTGCTTTTTGTTTAGTAGTTAAGTGAAATTGCCCAAATTTCGAAACTTGAATTAAACCCATAATTTCTCTACACTGGATGAATCAATTAGCATCAAGTATTCAGATTACTCAGATTGTTCACCCTAAACTCTATTTATCACTGCGAACATCAAATAAGAAAAAGATAAATTAGGGATTTACAGAAAAAAGAAGAAGAATACGAACCTCAATGAAGACGATAACAGGCACAATTAGGGATACAATCAGGAGATAAGATTGAGATGGTTTCTATATTCTTCTTCTACGTTGTTGGGATTTGAATTTCAGTGTGTTTTATCTAGGGTTTATGTTAACAACATTGAGAATTGAAGGAGCGAAAAGAAGAAAGAAGTTCATGAGGTAGCCCTTAACATTTTACTGTACTACAAAAAAAAACTGCCACCTGTGTACGGCTTATTCACACTTGCCAAAAGTTAGTAGGACGTCATTAGGCATGGAACCAATGTAGCCCCGCTTTGACCGTTTGGGTGGGACTTGGGTGTGTCGCAGCCACTTAAATTCTTGCTGTTTGTTTGTTTGTTTTTTCCGACTCAAGCGACTTTTAAATTTGAAGAATTATGAAGTGACTTTTAAATTTGAAGAAATAATGTGAACTTGACTTATTATATCAGAATTTGACATAACACATCTGACTCGAAATGAATTGTTACATCAGACTGGAAAATTAGAAAATTACGATTGATTTCAATATGACAAAATAATATCTTGTTCAAATAACTCCAGGCCAGATGTATATAACTGGGATAGACCTCGAATCAAATGACCAAAAAAATAATATAAAATAAACAATCTGACATTTAACTTATTCAGAAAGCCGTCGAGTTAGATCCAAACAAGCATCATGGTAGATTTTCCGGTGGGCATGGAAGAGGGAGCCGTTCTTGTCCTTCTCGGTTTTCAACATTAGGAAACCTAATGATATGGTCATATTTTTGGGTATTCACATAAAAAATCTTAAAATCAAGTTCAAAAGCCATATTGAACCGTGCCGATAAATCTACAGATAGCTCCCTCCTTACACTCCATTCAATGCGTCAAACTTCACTTTGCGTGCACCCAAACAAAAACTCTAGAAAATCCGATCAACTAATAACAACTACTATTTGCTTTTTACTACACATACTTTCTCAACTAAATCTCATCCAACAAAAGTATTTTCCACTATAAATTAGCACTAATTTTGATATGTTAATCCACCACAAACTCCTTATAAAACATCTCTATCTCTACTTAATTAATTTTCCAGTAAAAAGCCTATTCAGCTGATCATGGGTTCTTATAAGATTTTCTTCTTGTTGTCTTTGATCGTTGCAGTTTTATCAATGAACATTAATTTCAGCTCGGCGGCTCGTCATCTTTTACAAGCACCAACCCCACTACCAGCCATTCCTGCAATTCCTACAATTCCCCCGGTTACACCGATCACACTACCAACTACTGGTCCAACTATATTTCCTACTATTCCAAGTTTTACATTACCTCCTTTGTCTTCCATTCAACAAACAATTGCTTCTTTGTTCCCTAATGGAATCCCTTTCCTCAACCCTTCATCACCTTCTGCAACAACAACTGCATCGACGACTACCACTCCTTCTAGTCCTTGATTTTGATTCTTGTAATACATCTGTTTTACTTACTTCTATTTTTGAAGCGTAAATGTTTGTTTTACTATCTACACTAGATTGTGTTAATTGTTTTTGTTTGAAAAAATGAATATCAAAGTATTATTTGTTTTACTTACATGTTAGCTATAAGCCTTGCCATTCCAAACGCAGAGGTGGCGCCAAGATAGGAAAATGAAACTTAGACGCCATGTAACTCCAAAAGACGTGCTCTTAGTTACATACTAACTCTTTGATGGGTCAAATAACTTTGGTCAGGTTAACAAGCTGACCGTCAGGGACCTAAAACCATCAGCGGACAAATTTCATTTTGTTTTTATTTTTGATGAGAAGGATAAATTCATATATCAAGGAAAAACCGGTTACTTTACAACCATCACTTCAACTCATGACACTAGCTATACACGTGCTGCCTTGCAATTAACTTCTAACAGGTACCAAGGGAAGAGTTTCTTCTCTTGAAAACCATAAAATTAACAATGATTTCACTTCTAAATACAATCATTATTAGTTTCTAATTTGCCTCCAAATGTTCTTGAATATTCATTTCTTTCCGAAGGGTCCAGACTCCAGATAATGGCATAGGGTAGCATCGGGGCACAAATTTGAGACCCTATATTACAAATCTGGTCGTGATAAATTTAAGACCCATACAAAATCTTTTAGGTTTATCTTGCAGGGCATCTGACCTTGTTTGTTAGATACGATTTGATTGATTTTTGGACATTGATCTCTAGTATCGTCCAAATTATCTCTTTGTAATTAGGTTCACGGATTTGGTTCTGTAAGATATGTGTAAAGCTTAGAATTAGGGTTTGCTTCCCGTTTTTGGGTAGTTTACTTTTTTTAGTTTTTGCATTTGTTATTGAAGGACAAAAAGGAAATTAGAATAAATTTTATTAAATCAGGGAAATAGTACAAAATGATCGATAGTGAGGAAAAAATAAACGGGCACGAGCACAATGCACACATGCACCATACAAGGCCAAAGGGTCACAATCATGCATCTGTCCTTCAAAGATACAGAAAGCCAATTATTTATGACTCGATTTCTTTCAACAGTAATTCATTTTAACGATAGTATTATATTTCTCCCCACAAGATCACTGGTTCAGAAAATAAAAGTACCAAGTTGTGTACCCATGACACTTCATGACCATACATGTATGTGGTTAATCAGGACCATTTTTTTAATGCCTCCTCCCGCCAGAATAATAGTACCAAGTTAAGTTGCCTTCGTTACAGACATGTCTCGCCCCACTAATGGGGCTAAGCCTATTTACGCTGACATCGTACCGACAATGGCAAAAAAAAAATTAGTCCAACGGATAAATAGAAACTTAACGGCTGTAAATAATTTGATTACTCTACCGGGTAAATATGTATAGGCAGCCTTGGTTTGGCATGAGCAAATAATGACTTAGCCAAAAGCAAATCATTAGCCGATTCAGAGAGATCTATCATCGATTCGCCTAGTGGAGCACTCCATTCGAACCCTTGAATGAGTCTGGCTAATAACATGATCGTAATTGCAGTCCCAAGTAAACCACCAACACATCCACGCCGTCCAGTAGAAAACGATATGAAACGTAGTTCCTGCTCGGCGAGATCCACATCAGCTACACCGCCATTTTTTGCCGTTAAATGACGCTCCGGGTTGAACTTTAGTGGTTCATGCCAAATTCTATGGTTCTGACCTAATCCTGTTCGACTTAATAATATATGACTTCCTTTCGGAATAAAATAGCCTGATACTACTGTATCTGATATTGATACGTGCGGAACGTTAAAGGGAGCTAATGGATGGAGTCTGAGTGCCTCCCTAGCGCAAACTTTTACATAGTTGAGTTTTGGAATATCAGATTCTTGTACCCAGCTGCTCTTACCGACTACCATATCGATTTCAGCTGCTGCTTTTCTGAGAATATCCGATGGATTTATCAACTCTGCCATGACCCATTCAACTGTATTGGCTGGATTATCCACCGTCGCCATATTGTTTCCTGTCAGGGATAGTGGGACGTGCAGGGGATAGTGAGTGTCGCACACAAATATTATTAATGGGATAAATGGAAATTATGAAATTACATTAAATAAACAATCTCACCTCTACTTGAGCTTTGATATCTTCTATTGACAACAAAGTCTTCCCGCTTTCATCCATAAGCGAAATAAGCACATCTAGTAAATCTTCAGGCACTTTGTTCTCCATAGTTCCATTGCGCCATTGTCGAATACGTTCTTCAATAATTGGGTCATGATACTTATTGTCACACCTTCAAATGCCCCAAACAAATTTCTGCGAAAGTGTAACCCAGCAGCACAGTGGTTCTGTGAATCAATCTTCACCCACATACACTTCAGCTTTATAAGTTTGAACCAACGTAAACATCCAACTCAACAGTTCTTCAACGGAAATCTTTAGCCTTCTTTCTCTACACTTAACTTCTCAAGTGCACCCCATAATGCATTCAAACATTGCCATACAATATCAGCAACAATCATCCAACCAAGAACACTTTGAACATGACACAATCATCTCATTTTATTGCATCAAAGGGAAGAAATACAAAACTTACCCACTTAGGGACTTACACAGACTTGTTCACCTTGAACCAAGCCTTAGCCTTACAAAAACTCTCATATTTTGAGTCTCACACTCTCCTATGTAAGCCTGCCGAATTTTCAATGCCTTAGGACTATTTATATAGCAGTTTTACTTGGACAAAACCATGCACAACCGTTGCACACGCAAGGGACAACCATCTGTCCCTTGGAGCAATTCCATAACCGCCTATAAAGTGCCACCTTGGCCAGTTTCTCACTAAACTGACGCCAACGCCCAACATCTGTTTTCTAGCAGTTAGGAACCTTCTCCCACGCTTATAAACTATCTTTATAACCACTCTACTTCGTCTCGCGTCATTGGCATGCTTGTGAAACTCGTAACCAACTCATAACCGTCACCTGAGCCGTATTGCACAACTGTTGCGCTATACTGAATTTAGCCTTGATCCCTTTTCTCAGACGTCTTGGCCCTGCCAACTTCTTACTCTAATCTAATGTACAGACCATCCTTGTGCTTCAATCATAAAGGCCAATCCCTTAAACTCATTCTAGTTACTGAGGGAGTCATATGCTTCACTTAGCCATTTTGCTTGACAATAGCAATGCCACTCTTGCATTACAAGTTTGTTTGCACTATTCAAGCTTTGGCCAGCGTTGAACTAATGCCATAGACCAACTCTTGGCCTATTCCATCTTCTTACATCATCCTTGAGTTTGGGCCAACTCAATTCCACGAAGATGCCTTAATGCCAACATCGCATGTTGCATCTGTCAACTTTGGCCATGTTTTGTCAATCCCTCAATGAAGCCTCATTGTGTCGGCCAATAAGCTTAATTACTTAGCCAAATGTGTTTACAGTGTAGCGCTACCTTTGTGCTTCACTTGACCTGCAGGATGCCACTATCTTAGTGCTTGACGGTCTATACAGTATAGCGCCATTATGGCTTTGCATTGCGCTATTATGGCTTTGCACTGCGCCGTTATGGCTGAAAACTGACTTGACCTGCAACTTTGTAATGTACAATCGTTGTGCTTACTTGCCGGACCGGTCATAGACCTCCCCCACCTAATCCGTTCAACGCCCTCGTTGAACGCGACCCAGTATAAACACTATACTTATCTTCACTTTGCTGTATGCATTTTCAGAACCTTTTCTGAAATTCAGCAACCATTGCTGGCTTTCGCAATATGTCCTCTGCCAACTTTCATGCCATAGCATCAGCATCACTTAGCTTTACTGCTTTTCCATTGATCTCATCTACTTGAGCCACATCTTGGCGTCGTGCACTACACTTCAACTGCTACCCAAATTATGCATCAATACCTAAATGCAAACCTGAAATTCTTTTTTAGCCAATTCTCTTTAAGCTTGAATTTCGCCTTGAATCATTTACGCCTAAGTGTACGCACAAAACGATTCTTCTCAAATTGATCACTACGATCGTTGTCATAGTCTTTCGCCTCCCGACTTTGACTTTTGCATCTAACTCAACATGACAAGGACTTATAAATGACTTGGGCTCGTTTTTAATCAATTTTGCTGGCACCTTCCTTGGACGGTTGTCCTTCATGCCCTCCGTTAAGCATGTCACAAAGTGCATAGGGGTTTCTGTAGCATTGATCACCCGAATCTGCCACTTCATGCCTTGACAAATTTTGTTCATGCAAAAATCTTCCAAGAACTCATTTCTCTGGATGTGGCCACCAAGTATACACTCTTCATACTTATGCCATTTGCATACCCGAACCAGAATTATAAGTTTTCTTTGCCAAACTCGCTAAAGCAAAACTATTGAGTTGCACAACCCATCTCCGCAACTGTGACTAACTATCTTTTGGATATAACATAGCTAACCTTTTAGCTGTCCATACGCCACACCTTCAAAGCCAATAGGTCTCCAACTATTCCTTTGAACTGCATTGCTTGCTTGTCTAGAAAGTGTGTGTCTTTTACTTGGCCATGAGTTCTACCCAACTCATGCTTGCTGATGAAGTGATTTCTAACTTGATGTATTGCTTACACTGTCGCTGCCCATCTTCCGTCGTGCCATATTGTAATCTCCAAACAGAAACATCGTTTTCTTGTCTTAGCTTAGTTTCTGCCTTTGTCGAAGTGAGTAACAACTTCGCTGCGTGGTCTCTTCCTTGAAACTTCACTTCGGCCTTCACGAGTCTTGCTAGAATGACTCCCATAGTCATCCCCAACTGATGCATTAAGTTGCGGCTTGAGTGGGCAGCTTCTAGCAAAATGCAAACCTTTGCAAATGAAACATCCGCTATACTTACGGGATGAAGTGAATAATTCATCTTCCTTTGGATCATGCTTACGCTTACTGCCTACAAATTTCTACTTTCCTTTGGCCTTACCTTCAAAACTTTGCACATCTTCAGTTGTTGTGTAACTAGTAAGCCCTCTTACCACCTTAACAGCCATTTGGACACTCTGAATTTTGTGCTTCTTGAGTTCAGCAATAACCAACGAACTCGCGCCACTCAGAAATTGGAACATCTGATATTCTTCACTCATGCGACATACCTCTTTCACCAATGAATGGAAGTTTTCAGCATAGGCCTGTGGTGTACCCGTCATTTTTAGCCTACGCAAACTTTCTCTTACGTACCAAGCACCATTGCTCGGCCAGAACTGACATCTCAGTCCACCTTTCATGTCATTCCATGACATAGGATTAGCATAACCAGTAGCTTCATCTTCTTGCAGCATAGTTCTCCACCAAACCTTTGCATCACCACTAAGGTAATTGCCTGCGAGAGTTACCTTTTGTCATTCCCCAGTTCCATTTGCCTCAAAGTATGCCTCAACGTCATACAAGAAATTCTCAATTTCTCTAGCATTTATGGAACCAGCGTAAACTCTTGGCTCGGAGACTCGATTAGAGATTGATCCATTCACGTTCGCCCTTGCAAACATGCCATCACTGATTAACTTACGAAGGCTTGTTATCTCATCTGACATTTTCTTCACATGGCTTGTTAGTATGGTCTTCATGTCAATGAATTGTCCCTTCAATTCAGTCACTTCGGCATTAGTTTCACAATTTAACAAGGTTGCATCAGAAACCTTGTCCTCGACTGCACCTATCCTTCCGTCAAATTCTTTAAACCAATATGATTTTCTTCCTTCAAGTAATGCTAGTCTGCCATTAACTTCAGAATTAAAAGGAATATCCAGGCCATCAACACCAATGTCAATGGTCATATTGCCAAGATCACCATACTCCTCGAATTGATCAAACGTACCCAGTAGCTCTGATACCCGTACTGTCACACCTTCAAATGCCCAAAACAAATTTCTGCAAAAGTGTAACCCGGCAGCACAGTGGTTATGTGAATCAAGCTTCACCCACCTGCACTTCAGCCTTATAAGTTTGCACCAATGCAAACAACCAACTCAACAGTTCTTCAGCGGAAGTCTTTAGCCTTCTTTCTCTTCCCTTAACTTCTCAAGTGCACCCCATAATGCATTCAAACATTGCCATACAATATCAGCAACAATCAGCCAACCAAGAACACTTTGAACATGACACAATCATCTCATTTTATTGCATAAAAGGGAAGAAATACAAAACTTACCCACTTAGGGACTTACACAGACTTGTTCACCTTGAACCAAGCCTTAGCCTTACAAAAACTCTCATATTTTGAGCCTCACACTCTCCTATGTAAGCCTGCCGAATTTTCAATGCCTTAGGACTATTTATATAGCAGCTTTACTTGGACAAAACCATGCACAACCGTTGCACACGCAAGGGACAACCATCTGTCCCATGGAGCAATTCCATAACCGCCTATAAAGTGCCACCTTGGCCAGTTTCTCTCTAAACTGACGCCAACGCCCAACACATGTTCTCTAGAAGTTAGGAACCTTCTCCCACGCTTATAAACTCTCTTTATAACTTCTCTACTTCGTATCGCGTCATTGGCATGCTTGTGAAGCTCGTAACCAACTCATAACCATCACCTGAGCCTATTGCACAACTGTTGCGCTTTACTGAATTTAGCCTTGATCCCTTTACTCAGCCATCTTGGCCCTGCCAACTTCTTAGTCTAAGCTAATGTACGGACCATCCTTGTGCTTCAATCATCAAGGCCAATCCCTTAAACTCATTCTAGTTATTCATGGCGTCATATGCTTCACTTAGCCATTTTGCTTGACAATAGCAATGCCACTCTTGCATTACTAGTTTGTTTGCATTATTCAAGCTTTGGACATCCTTGAACTAATTCCATAGACCAACTCTTGGCCTATTCCACCTTCTTGCACCATCCTTGAGTTTGGGCCAACTCAATTCCACAGATATGCCTTAATACCAACATCGTATGTTGTATCTGTCAACTTTTGCCATGTCTTGAAAATCCCTCAATGAAGCCTCATTGTGTCGGCCAATAATCTTCATTACTTATCCAAATGTTTTTACAGTGTAGCGCTACCTTTGCGCTTCATTTTCTCTGCAGGGTGCCACTATCTTAGTGCTTGACGGTCTATACATTATAACGCCATTATGGCTTTGCATTGCACTATTATGGCTTTGTACTGTTCCGTTATGTCTGAACACTGACTTGGCCTGCAACTCTGTAACGCACAATCATCGTGCTTACTTGCCGGACCGGTCATACTTATCCACAACTCCCATTGCTCTCTTGACAATCCTTTTATGACCATCTAAATCTAACCATCTCAAATAAGGCAAATAATCTTGTATACCAAAAGCATAAACATAATATAGGACTTCAAAAGTTGAATAAACATGTTCAATTTCTTCTAAACCGGGTCCTCCATCTTTTCTTCCTTTGCCGATTTTCACATGATCATCTTTTGACTTTCGTCAAGAATATAAGATGAACTTGGTTGAAGCGAAAGATTAACAACATATATTTCGAGAAATATGTAAGCGAGTTAAACTCAGCTCGAAATCTCAAATGTGTATAATCAGAAACTATAGTAATACGACTTTTGTCTCAATATAGGAGATAGAGTAGAAATAGACTTTCCAAGTGATAGATGAGTTTTACTCTCCACATACCTTTTGTTGATTAAGTTCCACAAGCTCTCCTTAGTAGTTATTCGTATTCAATTGATGAATGTCGTGAAGTCTAATGCTCAACTACACAATCTATCTTAGTCCGAGACATTATAAGTATACTAGAAATCAAGACTTATAGTTTTGATCACTAACATTGACAAACAAGCTTGAGATAGCAACACTTGCGAGTTTGACCGAGCAGTTCTCTAACAATCTCCCCCTTTGTCAATTTTAGTGGCAAACATAAGTGAAAAGACGAGGTTACCCAAATATACATCAATCTAAAAAAATTCCACCTATAAGTCCTTTCTCCGAAAGTGATTGTCTATGGACTAAGTCGAGATAATACAACTAATCGGTTCACACTTCGTGTGATCGTCTATGGATACGAGATAGAAACAATACTACAACAAGATAACTTGTGTGATTGACTATGGATACAAGATCGAGAAAATACAACAACGAAGTATGTTTACTTGATAATAGGTTCGGAGTTAACCAAACACTATAGGATTGCTATCAAGTAAATATGAATTAACGTTTGTGTATTTTACTTCTAATTATAATAAAACAATTATAATTGCGGAAATAGAAAAGTAAATGACACAACAAGATTTTGTTAACGAGGAAACCGCAAATGCAGAAAAACCCCGGGACCTAGTCTAGAATTGAATACTCTCAGGATTACGCCACTATACAAAATTAAACCAACTTCGTATAGTTGAGACCAAGCAAGTAAACCTATAGTTCACCTAGTTCCCTCAGTATCCACGCGCCTCCAACTTGTAGTAAGTCACGCACTTAGAACAATTCCTTTGGTTTGTATTCCAAACAGTAAAGGAACAACAAATCAGTTCGGTAACAACTCTTATCAAACAATGTGATATGAGTTTGACAAAAGGCTCTTCCATTTATCCCAATAAACTCCTTTGTCAGGTTCTTAGAACTATCCAATAACAACTACAAAAGTAATTGTTTAGATTTTGCAATCAATACTTTGAATCACAAAGAAATGTATTAATGTCGATCGACTCAACTAATCAATCCAATCTATCATAACGATAAACCAATTATAGTTGGATCCCTTTCCAGCCGAAATAAGTTTTGTGCACACCAAAGATTATGAACCCAAATCAGAAATCTTCTTCGTTTTCAAATCTTCTTAGATCTTCAATAAATACCTGCACACAAACAACTTGAATCTCTTGTGATCAATCACACACAGAATAGAGTCTGTTAACAATGGATTATCACAAGACATCTTTAGATCTACAAATAGTCGAAAGATCTCCCGTCGAGTGAATCTTATATTAGAAGAGAAGATTCTCAAGCATAAACAAACTAGGTGCAATCAAAGTTCAACAATCGTTAGTCAATCAAAAAATAATAATAAACTACAATTATCTAGTTTCCCACCAACGGTACTAATAGATCTTCTCAATCCCAAATAAGTCTTTAAACCAAGCGAACGTAAGAGATTTCGCCTAATTAGGTTACTTTCCTCTCCGAATAGGTGGCTCCACCAGTAACAACACAACTAGAGATTTTTGCTGGCTCTGAGGATTAGCTTGCTAGAAATGCAAACTTCGGTATTTATAGACAAGGAAGTTTGGACACCAAGGAATTTCCAAAACCGAAAATATTCTCAAGATATGCAATATATTTCCAAATTCGGTTTTCATAATTCCTGGAAATGCTCTTTCCAAGTATTGACTGAAATCTCAGTAGAAAATCTCCAACTAGTAAATGCACATTACTAATTTTTATTTTCTAAAGATATGCATTTTAATTGATGGAAATTAAAACCATATAAAACTAAAAACCTTAATTAAAAGATTCTCAATTTATTTCGATCCGGGATTCTCTTTTAGCTATTAAGGAATATCTTTGAACAATAAAAGATAAGAGTTATTGCACATGTTCAAAGTATGTCGACATCTTTACTTTGTAAATCCTTTTTCATATTTACAATCTTGGAACCGATTTGCCACACTTCCAAACAAGTTTAGAATTGGTTCATCCGACTTCCAAGAACTATGTGATTGATTATCCTATCAAATCACCATTAATGGGTTTCACGGTTCAACCTCAACATAAAGTTTCGGTTCTACCTCCAAGTGGGTACTAGGATCGGTTACACTAGTTACCATAAAATGGCTAACTAAGTACTAGGGTCGGTTACCACTTCTTATGGTAAAACTTGTGTTCGGTTGACCAAGTTATAGGATCGGTTACACCAACTTACTAAAACTTGTTAAACCTCTTACAAGGATCGATTACACTCTCTCTTGTGATCGGTCAAACCTCTTACTAGGATCGGTTACCCAATGTCTAGTATTTAGTCACATCAATTTCAAGATATCGATCTTACCATCTCAGGTGATTACTTAAGATCAGTTTCACTAATAGAAGTCATACCAATACAAAAGTCAGGCCTTGTGAATAGTTTTACCAAGATACATAAACAAGTTATGAACGTTTATACTAAACACACATATTGGTAATTCAAAAGATTTGCAACGAATAACAATACCAATAAGCATAGCGATTTCCCTTTCGATTCACAAAACAAGTTTATGAATTTACTTCCTTTAAACAAATGTAAAACATTGTTTCCTAGGACGAAATCTTCACCCATACCCATACATAATCACAATAGCATTCATACGATTATGTCGATGTCTTATATACGAAGTTCAAAAGATAGACGTTATACTTCGTATTGTAATTCCTTAATACTATGTCTAACTAGAGTATAATCATTCACAGCTTCGCAGTTATGTTTTCAATATGTACGACTTGAAAGATACGTTAGGAATGAAACAGTTCAAGTCAAATATTACTAACTCAAGTGGAAGGATGATGTCGTCGTTGTAGTTCTTTACTTCTTCACATTCTTCAAGTCTTCTCGTAATACTTGTAAGTCTCATATCCTAGTAACTTTCTAGCTAACCTATATGAAGTTGACTCTAGTAAATAATCAAGCGACTCTTTAAATGAGTTTTGGTTCACTAAAATATGACAACCAAACTTGACATACCAACGCTTGGTGGGTTCAACCGAGCTATGCTCTAACAATCTCCCCCTTTCTCAATTTTAGTTACAAAACTCTTACATCATATGGATAAACAAATTACAAGAATTCCTTACACATATGCTTGATTCCAAGTTTCAATAGCACAATAACTTGTACACATTCAATCCTTTAAATGCCGCTGTTGACATTATAATAACAAAGCTAATACTCCCCCTAAAGGTAAGATAGGTAGATTTTCAATCCGCACGTCTTTGTTATTCCCTTTGTAGTTAAGATAACCACAAGTATCAATATGATATGCTACTCCCCCTTAGTCTATGCTTTACTCTTTCGTTAGATATAACGTTTAAGCCCCATTATCCTTTCCCTTAGTGATACCAAATCAATATCAAATCACTTGTTTACTCCATATATTCCTCCCTCTTTTTGTCACAAAATGACAAAGGTTCGAGAAAATAAAGGACAAACCGAAAGGATCTTACAAATAGAATTGCAACCTATAAGAGTTAAGCACGAGGGTTCCACACACCATTTTTTATAACCAATATCAAAACCGAAACTACAAGTAATTTTGTTTTTATATGTTACCAAGGAAACAATTTCCCGAAGCAATTTTCCCTAATAGTTTGGCAAATTAAAAATTTACTAACATCTTAGTTCCTTTGCTAAACCGATTGTACAAATACAATCGCTTGTTCGATAAGACCAAAATAAAGATCAGAATTAACTCTATTTTTCTCATCAGGCACTAATTATTCTCATCAATAACTTAGACCTTTCACTCTTAAACAATACAAGAACTAGGTTAGTTAACTAGCATTTCTTGTTAAGTCATTCGATTAGACTTGAATAACCGAAACCTTCACTTTGATAAGTCTAACTAAGATCAGAATTAACTTAGTTTCTCTTATCCGGAATCCAATTGGACTAAACAATTGATCTCGAAAACTCTTTTATTAAGCCATATACAATCCATACAAACCAAATAAATCAACTTGTATAATCATTTACCTCAACCGGAAGCAATTGAAACAAACATAGACATTATAGCACCCTAATTGCACCGAGATTTTGTAAGCCTAAACAATTGATACCAAACAATAAAGTAAGATAACAATAGTTTTTTCTTAACCGGAAACAATTGAATCACACACACATCCATACACAAATAACGAAATAAACATCAATTGTACCGAAATTTTGTTAAGCAAAAACAATAAATATATGCAATAAAATTAGGCTTTTCTTAAACAGGAAAACGATTAACTAACAAAGTCGTTACCTCAAATTCCGCATCCTCTTCTCCCCAGAAAGATATATCATTAAACGCCAGTTCAAGTTATAACTCTCCCCCGTTGTGTTTTCATCCTCTCGCAAGACAAAAGAACAACAACAAAGAGCAACCTTTACTAGAGAAAGGTTCAAAACCGGTTTTAACTATTGCGATGCAAAAGTTGAAACCCCGAAACACATATGCTTTTATGCTAAACCAAAAAACGATTCAACATATTGTGACTTTTTCACATATTGTTTCAAACAGAACCCCTCATGATCCTTTGATAAAGCCTACTAACATGGGCTAGAACTCAATCCCGCTAAATCAAAAAGTCACCCAAATCATAAGGGTTCACACAAATGAGATCGAATATTAAGGTAATGAAAACCGAAATCAAACATCCCATAAACATACATAGCAATAATATAAAGCATTCAAGCACAGGCCATATAATTGAAAACTATCACAAGAAAAATTATAAAATAATAATTTTATTCATAAATAATAGATAGTTTTATTCGTAATAGACCTTATAAAATTATTGAAAGAAATAAAAAACTGATGTCTATTTTCCTGATTAATCCTTCATCTCAATGTTAGAGGAAGGAAGATTATTACTTTCAGTCTTTAGCTTGTGAAATTCTTTAAGTAGATAACCTTGTTGTTTGACCAGAATTTCTTGCAGTTGAGAAATTTTCGTGAAGGATTCTGCAAGAACATGTAATTCTGTCTTTCATTGAACACAGAAGTGTGACAATGCTTCAATACACTGATCTTTCTTTAGCATATTCTCTCTTTCCTTCTTGCTAAGCTAATCTCTGTTTTTGATTTTACTCTTTGATTTCTCAATATCCAGAGAAGATGCAGACTTATTCTTGAAGTGATCTTTCTGATCTAGCATCTTATCAAGAGAGGACATTGGATCCAGACTCATAGTTCGGACAAGGAATGACCAAACAAGGAGAGGGATCTTTGTATAATTTTTATACTTCTGAAAATATAATATTCCTATAAATACGAATATCTCAATTATTTTTAAGTACTAGATTTTATTCCCATAATCTACACATAAGTTCCTTGATATTTCTTCTTCCTCACTAAATTTGGCACACAAGATGAGGAAGAAATGCTAATACCGATCAGGTGGTATTAGTATGAGATTTTCTCTCATTATGGAATTTTGAACAACCAGAGTGTTCTGATTCTAGTAAAGTATGAAGGAGTCCCTTCTTGTTACCTCGAACTAACGAAGTATCCTGAGATTGACTTGGGTTGCCCATGCAACTTTAAGCAATTCTGTTTTTGAGACAATTTTTGCATCTTGTCTTGTTTTCCCCTTTACCATTAGATGATTTAATAACATCGGAAGACATGACCATTTTTAAAATGGGTAAATCACTAATGGAGGAGGAAGAAATAAGATTGACAACTAATGCAATATTATCTGTTTCCTCTTCTTCAGAGTCATAAGAATCAGAAGTCTCATCTAGAGTTACATCCAGAGCTTTGCTTCCAGTGTATTTCTTAAGATTTGGACAGTCTTTAGCAATGTAACCAAACCCTTTACACTTAAAGCACTGAGGATGATATTCATCATCTTCTTCATGATCCTTTTTGACAAGAACTCGATCATGTGGACGAGAAGATCGATGAGCATCCTTTATGAATCTCTTATTTCTTTTCTTTAATAGATCTCAAAACTGTCTAGTAATCAATGATAATGATTGTTCAATTTCATCATCAGAGTTTTCTGCAATCTGTTCATCTGAATCATCCATCTTTCTATTCCTCTCCATTGGAGCTTTCGGAATTTTTGCAGCTTTAAAAGAAATTCCTTTACTTTGAATAGACCGTGATTCATGATCAAAGATATTTAACTTTCCAATGATTGTTCTTCATGAGAGTGTTGAAAGATCATTTGCTTCTATGATTGCATGCTTCTTAGAATCGTATCTAGATGGCAACGATCTGATATTTTGCACACCATATCTTTTTCAGAAATAGTATTTCCAAGAGAGAAAGAAGCTTTTACCATCTCAGAGAGTTTAATATAAAACTCTTCAAAAGTGTCGTTGTCATCCATTCGAAGGTTTTCCCAATCAGACGTAAGAGTTTGAAGTCTAGCTTCTTTCTCTGATGTATTTCCTTCGAACACGATCTGAAGATTATCCCAAGCTTCTTTCCAAGTTTGACATGTCGATACATGATGTTGTAGATCACGACTTACAACATATATTATAGCATTCAAACCATCTGAATTCTGCTTAGCAAAAGCCTTTTCTTCGTTTGAAAAATCCACAAAGCGTTTAAACTCAGTTTCCGAATTTTCTACTTTTAGGCGATTATAACCATCGACGACTAATAGTCATGTATTAAAGTATTGTGATTGAAGAAAAGATATCATAGCAGATTTCCACCGTAGATAGTTTGATCCGTCAAATCTTGGCGGTACGTTAATTGAAGTCGATTCATGAGAACTTGAGTTCATTGCTTATAGGATGGATCGCACCAAACACAGATTGTTAGATCTTTTCGTGTTTGCCAGCTCTGATACCAATTGAAAATACGAGGGTACCCAAATATACCTCAATCTAAAAAAATTCCACCTATAAGTCCTTTCTCCGAAAGTGATTGTCTATGGACTGAGTCGGGACAATACAACTAATCGGTTCACACTTCGTGTGATCGTCTATGGATACGAGATAGAGACAATATGACAACAAGATAACTTATGTGATTGACTATGGATACAAGATCGAGAAAATACAACAACGAAGTATGTTTACTTGATAATAGGTTCGGACTTAACCAAACACTATAGGATTCCTATCAAGTAAATAGGAATTAACGTTTGTGTATTTTACTTCTAATTATAATAAAACAATTATAATTGCGGAAATAAAAAAGTAAAAGACACAACAAGATTTTGTTAACGAGGAAACCGCAAATGCAGAAAACCCCGGGACCTAGTCCAGAATTGAATACTCTCATAATTAAGCCGCTATACAAAATCAAACCAACTTTTTATAGTTGAGACCAAGCAACTAAACCTATAGTTCACCTAGTTCCCTCAGTATCCCTGCGCCTCTAACTTGTAATAAGTCACGCACTTGGAACAATTCCTTGTGTTTGTATTCCAAACAGTAAAGGAACAACAAATCAGTTCGGTAACAACTCTTTTTAAACAACGTGATATGAGTTTGACAAAAGACTCTTCCGTTTATCCCAATAAACGCCTTTGTCAGGTTCTTAGATCTATTCAATAAAAACTACCAAAGTAATTGTGTAGATTTTGCAATCAATACTTTGAATCACAAAGAATTGTATTGATACCGATCTACTCAACTAATCAATCTAATCTATCACAACGATAAACCGATTATAGTTTAATCCCTTTCCAGGCGAAACAAGTTTTGTGCACACCAAAGATTATGAACCCAAATCAAAAATATTATTCGTCTCCAAATCTTCTTAGATCTTCAATAAACACCTGCACACAAACAACTTGAATCTCTTGTGATCAATCACACACATAACGAATTCTGTTAACAATGGATTATCACAAGACGTCTTTAGATCTACAAACAGTCTAAAGATCTCCCGTCGAAACTCTGATCTAGTTTGAGTGAATCTTATATCAGAAGAAAAGATTCTCAAGCATAAACAAACTAGGTGCAATCAAAGTTCATCAACCGTTAGTCAATCAAGTCAATCGAAAACTAATAATAAACTGCAGTTATCTAGTTTACCACCAACGGTACTAATAGAGCTTCTCAATCCTAGAGAAGTCTTTAAACCGAGTGGCCGTAAGAGATTTCGCCTAATTAGGTTACTTTCCTCTCCGAATAGGCGGCTTCACCAGTAACAACACAGCTATGTAGTTTTGCTGGATCTGAGGATTAGTTTGCTAGAAATGCAAACTTCGGTATTGATAGACAAGGAAGTTTGGACACCAAGGAATTTCCAAAACCGAAAATATTCTCAAGATATGCAATATATTTCCAAATTCGGTTTTTATAATTCCTAGAAATGCTCTGTCCAAATATTGACTGAAATCTCAGTAGAAAATCTCCAACTAGTAAATGCACATTACTAATTTTTATTTTCTAAAGATATGCATTTTAATTGCTGGAAATTAAAAGCATATGAAACTAAAATCCTTAATTAAAAGATTCTCAATTTATTTCGATCCGGGATTCTCCTTTAGCTATTAAGGAATATCTTTGAACAATAAAAGATAAGAGTTACTGCACATGTTCAAAGTATGTCGACATCTTTACTTTGTAAATCCTTTTTCATATTTACAATCTTGGAACCGATTTGCTACTTCTTATGGTAAATCTTGTGATCGGTTGGCCAAGTTATAGGATCGGTTACACCAACTTACTAAAACTTGTTAAACCTCTTACAAGGATCGATTACACCCTCTGTTGTGATCGATCACACCTCTTACTAGGATCGGTTATCCAATGTCTAGTATTTAGTCACACCAATTTCAAGATATAGATCTTACCATTTCAGGTGATTACTTAAGATCGGTTTCACTAATAAAAGTCATACCAATACAAAAGTCAGGCCTTGTGAATAGTTTTACCAAGATACATAAACAAGTTATGAACGGTTATACTAAACACACATATTGGTAATTCAAAAGATTTGCAATGAATAACAATACCAATAAGCCTATCAATTTCCCTTTCGATTCACAAAACAAGTTTATGAATTTACTTCCTTTAAACGAATGTAAAACATTGTTTCCTAGGACGAAATATTTACCCATACCCATACATAATCACAATAGCATTCATACGATTATGTCGATGTCTTATATACGAAGTTCAAAAGATAGTCGTTATACTTCGTAGTGTAATTCCTTAATACTATGTCTAACTAGAGTATAATCATTCACAGCTTCGCAGTTATGTTTTCAATATGCACGACTTGAAAGATATGTTAGGAATGAAACAGTTCAAGTCAAATATTACTAACCTCAAGTGGAAGGATGATGTCGTCGTAGTAGTTCTTTACTTCTTCACATTCTTCAAGTCTTCACGTTAATTTTCTAGCTAACCTATACGAAGATGACTCTAGTAAATAATCAAGCAACTCTTTAAATGAGTTTTGGTTCACTAAAATATGACAACCAAACTTGACATACCAACGCTTGGTGGGTACAACCGAGCTATGCACTAACAATAAGGAATTTTCTTACCTCGATCTATGTGTGTTTACTTTGGAGGTTTATATACTTTGCTCTTTCGAACCTTAACTGCCGGTGAAGGTATTTCACTTTTGCCATCAGTGGAAACCTTTTGTTCAGAAGAATCACTAGCCTTGACAAATTTTACCTCTTTACTAATACTTGGAGCATCTATTCCCTTATATTCCAATCCTCGTGTATCACGATGATTTTTACTTGCTCCTAGCATAGTGGTTAATTTGCTTGAACTAGTTTTGAACATTTTCAAGTCATCTTCCAACATCTTGATTTTATCAAGAGCAGCAGCTAAATCAGCCTCAAGGCGTTTTTCTCGAGTGAGATAAGCGCTTTCTCTGTCATCAAAACTTGCTTGCTGGGAGTTAATCCTTGCTTCAGTTTCTGCAAGTTTTTCTTCCAAAAAGAAGTATTTTTGATAAACATTATCAGATTCAAGTGACTTTCTACTCAGGTTTTCCTCGGAATCTTTGAGGATCGATTCGCAAGACCGATTCCAACCATAAAGACCTCCGTAAATCCTTTTCAATTTCTTGTTTTCTCGACAGAGAGGAGTCGGAAGAGGTGTGACGTGAAAAGTTGTAATCTTCTTTATTTTCAACGAATCCAAAAACTTAACATATACTGAGACTTCCTCATCAACATCTCTATCAATATCTTAATCACCTTCATCAGAAAATGCATCCAACTGTTCTTCTAAGCATGTTTCCCAATCAACAGTTTCTACATTCAGAAAATGTTTAGATATTGACTTAGATGTGACAGTTCTCTCAGATGAATTCAATCTTTGAAAATCATCTGGGAATTTCTGACCTGATACGTTATTAGAGATAATAATCAGATTGCAACAAACACAGACTTATGAGGTCTTTAACGTGTTTTCCTTCTCTGATACCAATTGAAAAAGCGGGGGTACAACAACCACACCCAATATTTCGTTCGGCAATCTGAATAGATAAACTCCAATATACTTTCAAGAGAATCCACAAGACAGTCAGACTCAATCTATAGAAAAGTATATCAAAGAGTTTATATCGCTATTTCACAATGTAATCAGCAAATCAAACAGATAGAAATCGGCGAGCCTGATTATTATGTGAAACAACTTGAACGGTACCAAAGACCAATGTTCAAGGATCAATCAATTTCAATCAACAACCTAAGGTTGGATTTACCAATTGATCGATACAATGCACAACCTGTGATATTTCATTTATATAACAAAATATAATGCGGAAAAGAAATAACACAAACACCAGAAGTTTTGTTAACGAGGAAACAACAAATGCAGAAAAACCCCGGGACCTAGTCCAGCTTTGAACACCACACTGTATTAAGCCGCTACAGACACTAGCCTACTACCAATGAACTTTGGACTGGAATGTAGTTGAGCCCTAATCAATCTCACACTGATCAAAGTACAGTTGCACTCCTTACGTCTCTGAACCCCAGCAGGTCTCTACGCACTTGATTCCCCTAAATGATCTTACCCACAACTAAGAGTTTCTACGACTCAAAGCCGAAGACTTGATAAGCAAATCTGTCTCATACAGAAAAGTCTATTGGAATAGATAAATCTGTCTCCCACAGAAATACCTACGAGTTTTGTTCCGTCTTTTGATAAATTAAGGTACACGGGAACCAATTGATAAATCAGATTTATATTCCTGAAGAACAGCCTTGTATTATCAATCACCTCACAATAATCTTAATTGTATGGTAGCGAAACAAGATATTGTGGAATCACAAATGAGGATATGAAGATGTTTGTGACTACTTTTTATTCTTGCCTATCGGAGATTAAATCTCAAGCAAATCTTAGAGAAGATAGTACTCAATACGATAGAACAAAGCAAGATCAGAACACACAACTACTGAGAAAATAGTTGGGTCTTGCTTCACAATCCCAATGAAGTCTTTAAGTCGTTAACCTACAAGGTTTCTTGAAAAACCTAAGGTTAAAGTAAAATCGACTCTTGTCGCAACTAGTATCACACAGGAGGTGTGGGGATTAGGTTTCCTAGTTGCTAGAGTTCTCCTTTATATAGTTTTTAAATCAGGGTTTGCAATCTAAGTTTCCTTGGTAACAAAGCATTCAATATTCACCGTTAGATGAAAACCTGATTAGATACAAGCTAATATCTTTCAACCGTTAGATCGAACTTATCTTGTTATACACAAATGAAATGTACCCTCATTTAGATTTATGTAACCGTACCTAAACGTGTACACCATGTTGGCTCAACCGTAGTTAACCGAGGTTAGATATATGAACACTCTCATATCAACCATATTTATCTTAACCATAACTAGTTCAAATGACTCAAATGAAACTAGTTAAAGAGTTGTTTAATTGCTATATTCTCATATAAGTATACAAGAACACAATCGAAGCAAAATTGGTTTGATTCACTCGAATCAATTCACGAACATTATAGCCACGGTTTTCAAAGAATGCATTCCTTAATATATAAATGTATTAGTTCATGAACAACCCAATTCTAGAACTTTAACCACTCAAGTATGCAAACGAGTACACATACTTAAGTAGCCGGTCTGGGTTTGGGTTCGCCAGTATGCGAACGGGTACGTATACCTAAGTACACTTCCAAAACCCAGCAGAAATTCCCGGACCTATACCTTACGCAAGTATGCGTACCGGTATGTGTACTTGGTACACGGAATTTCACAACTACAAGTACGCATACCGGTATGCATACTTTAGTTCCGGTCATGGATCACATACATGCAAGAATGCACATTATGTTTATAATCCAATGATGGTGAAGTATTCTAAACTCTATTTCAATCATTAAAACATTCTTAGAGGATGACAATAGCCGTTTTCACACACTATTAGCATCAAAGCAATTTTCAAGTTATTGAAATAATCATAACAAAACATTCCAAGTCTACATCAAATGATTGTATCAAACAAACCATGTTAAATGTTACTCGGCGATTTTCACATGATCATCTTTTGACTTTCGTCAAGAATATAAGATGAACTTGGTTGAAGCGAAAGATTACCAACACATATTTCGAGAAATATGTAAGCGAGTTAAACTCAGCTCGAAATCTCAAATGTGTATAATCGAAAACTATAGTAATACGAATTTTGTCTCAATATAGGAGATATAGTAGAAATAGACTTTCCAAGTGATAGATGAGTTTCAGTCACCACATACCTTTTGTTGATGAAGTTCCACAATCTCTCCTTAGTAGTTCTTTATCTTCAATTGATGAATGACGTGAAGTCTAATGCTAAACTACACAATCTATCCTAGTCCGAGACATTATAAGTATACTAGAAATCAAGACTTATAGTTTTGATCACTAACATTGACAAACAATCTTGAGATAGCAACGCTTGTGAGTTCGACCGAGCAGTGCTCTAACAATCTCCCCCTTTGTAAATTTTAGTGACAAAACTATAAATACATATAGATTACAAAATAAATAAATTTTTTAGCTTCTCATCCAAATGCTCGATCTCCTTAGTTCTTCAACATTAATCGAAATCTTCGTCACTTCCAGGTACTCTAATGATTCCAAATGTGTTCAAATCAGCATCATCGTTGTTGAAGATCCGTAGCTATAACAATGAGAAAACAGTTGCTCTCAATCATTGTTATACAGTGTCATAGTATCATTATACAACATCAAAGTCCAATTGTATCACAACTTTGACAACAATACTATGGTGATATGTATCAGTCCCCCTTAGTCAATACTTCATCTTAATATGAAAACCACTCCCCCTTACATAAAGATCCGTAAACCATATGTATTTGTAGTGTGAACTAAACATTAATTCTCCCCCTTTTTTTCAATATAAATTGGCAAAGGTATGAAAACTAGTGGGATCCTCATGAAATTTTTATAGAGATACTTCATGACCAAAAGAACAACATACCAACTTGTTTAGATGCCATCAAATAGCTTAAACTAAATGCATTCATCAAGGAGTTTATAAAGATACAAGATAACCCCTATAATAATCCACAGCCGCACTCCCCACAAAGATTTGGCAATTAAACACAAGTTCAATTAAGAACTCTCCCCCATAAAATGTCATTTCCGAAAGAACAACAAGAGCGACCTTACTTTTACAAGAAAAGAAGGTTTTCTTTGGACATTAACAAATCACATGAAACATGAATTTGTATCCAAAAAATCTCAATTGAATTAACCACAGGGAAAATGATTAATTCAATTGGCAATGCTCACATAAGAGAACTTACGGAGCCACACAGTACATACACAAATATGTGGATCAGGGAAAGATCAATACTGCAGAATAATCAAAGATTCATTCTATTTTTCATCACTATTTTCACAATGACATATAATAGACTTAATCTTTGTAACAAAAGTTCATCCTATCTTCCATAACAATTTGCTTAATGACATAATAGGCTTAACTTTTGTAGTCAAAAATTTATTCTATATTTTATCAATACTTTCATACCGACATATAATAGAGTTAACTTTTGAGCAAATATGGGACAATCAAGGTTCACTGACGTAAACAACAATATATAAAACCAATAAAGATGAATAATGCAAAAAACATCTTTGCTCTTAAAAGGTATAATCAATCTTTTTTGCACGGATTTACACCAAGAATAGCTACCAAAGGCGTATAAAAAGATTTTCTTAACAAAGAAGAACATACAAAGTCATTAAAGACCATGCATCATAGTTCACATAAGAGAATTGTGAACATTCAATAATCCCATAGCAATGTGTACTACTGCCCATTCTTGAACTAATTCCTTCTTTGTGATTCACCAACATCATTCTTGTAAAAGCTACAAATGAGCTTATAAGAGAATTACTCCAAGAATCCAAGTTCCAAAGTCCAAGAGAAGTGGAACAAGTGCGACGAAACGGAGAAAAACACTTAAAAACAAGAGACGGGACAAATACCTATCTTAACTCATCCAAATTCAAGAATTCTCATCTCCATTTTGAAGAGAATTCAAAGAAGAAGAGAATGCAAAAAGAATGAGGTCATTCCGAGTTCGGACGAAGATGTTACGGCCAAAACAAGTTTACCGAATATCGACGTCTACGGGAAAGTATGCATACCGGTTTGCAAACGAATTTTCATGACCTGGAGCAGTATGCAAACGGGTATGCGTACTAAAATCCCCGGATTTTGATTTTAAATGATGGTATGCATACCTGGTATGTGTACCATGAATTCCAAACATCCCGAACTGCTATGTCCACAGAAACGTGAATCGGAACAGTCATACGGCGTCATAAATATCTTTTTATTGAGCCGTTGGATGTCTTTGAAAATTTAATATGTTTGTCGAAACATTGTGATGAATCTACTGTAAAAGTTATATCATGATCGGACGATGATGCATTTGTCTGTCGATCAGAAATGTTTAAAGAAGAATTTTGTCAATTTTTAGGGTTAACGATATGTTTTGGGCTCATACACATAATTTTAGTTTCAAACTTATTATCAATGTGCCTGAATATTTCATATATAATGAACCATATATGTTTATATTCATTAACCATGACCTTGTCAACCCAATGGACTGGGTCTTGACCAAATAGTTGACCAGACTTTGACTAAACCAATTCGGCTATAATTTGACCTTTTGAACTCAGAAGTACTTGAGCACTATTAAAGAGTCTATGATGTGAAAGTTTGTGCGCACAAGTACAATACTTTCTTCATAAAAATCTTCAACTTGTAAAGATACACCTTTCAAAGAGGAAGCCATAACTTCAACATTTCCAAGGTGACATATTAACTTCAGACGATGTAATGCTTTGAAGGAAGTTTGTCAAAACATTCATTTTCCCCCAAACTTGAATGTTCAGTGGGATGTAATCCACTTGTTAGACTATAATGAGTCAATAACTTTGACAATGATATGTTGTAATTAAAAGAACACCTCACGTTTTGTTGAAAGATACTCACAAAAGTTTCCATGAGTCAGAGATGTAATTCTTGCTCCAGTAGTAACGATACAAAGTAAATGTATCTACCTATAATGGGACAAAGATGTAATTCTGACTCATACCAAAGAGAGTTGCAAATCTTGGTATAAGCATTTTACTGATAATGATACAAGCGTTGTAATGCAAGTATCATATATTAGTAATCAACTACAAGAGATAGAGGGAGTTTAAAGGAAAACGAACACACTATATTCTTGGAGAAGGTCATGCCCTAGACATCAACATTAATGGCAACAATAAATTTTCCAAGTCAATACACTTACCCATTTTTTATTACCTTTATTCAATCGAATTCGTATGGTTAGATTCTATATTTTGATCCTAAAATGTTGTCTACATGATAGTTTGACATATATGTCATTAGCTAAAATAAATATATTTTTTTTGCGAAGAATTAAATTCATTGTCTGCACTTATGGAATGAAAAGTATATCATTTTCATGAGATTGAAATACTTTAAAGAACTTGAGATATACTCAAAGGTACTTGAGTTATAAGGATCATTCGTACATTATGATGAAAAGTATATCATCTTCATGAATAGTAACACTCTAAAGTAAATGAGATAGATTTTCTTTTGTTACGTAATAAGGTCACACCACTTATTACACGAAACTCTTAAGGAATTTAAATTAGTTGTTGAACTATTTCCTTATAATGTGACTACAAGGATTGGATCATCGGGCGCATCATTTCTAAAAATTTGTTTTTAAGATATAACAAAGACGTCGCAAAATCTCTAGATGTAGAGATAATCACACCTTGTTAAATTCCCAAGTAACCCGTGCAAATGGATATCATGTGGAACATCACAATGATGAAAATGTAATTGATTGCATCTTTTATAGTCTCTAATATATTTGGAAGGAACTATATTTTATAGAAACTAATGAGTCAATCTAGTGCAATGTAATTCACTATAATATTTGGATTATTGAATCCATATTGACTCTGACGATGAAATGTTGGGAACTGACTCATACAGGCTTTGGGCATAACCATAAAGCAAATTTGGTTGTAACATGATAATTGTTTTGAAAGAACTCATACAAATATCACTTTATTTGAGTGAACGGAAATGGGAAAAAGATTGACCGAATGCAAAGTGACAGCATATCTCTCAATAAGTTTTTTTTAAAGTACTAGATGCATAACCCCCCTTCCCAAAGAGATCATATCACTCATTTCACAAAGTCTTCAGTAAAACATGATCGGGACCATCCTAAGATGCAAATGGTAAAAAAAAATACATATTAGAAGGAAAAAAAAACTAGGTGAAATTTAGAAAAATATTCATGCAGAATGTGGACCATTAAAGTGACTTATGGCCCTGGTGAATGTTTTAACATTTTCAACTAGTTATAGTTCCCAAGAAGTTTTGCGTTTGGAAAACTACTAGCACATATTATACATATAAGGGCTAACCACCCCTTGAAAATGCTAGCTAGTGCACATCAAAAGGACTTGATGGTTATTGCATGTTTAATAGGATCAATGTAGAGCATCCTATACCCCATGGTCTCGCAAAGGCTATCATCAAAGGTTACAGATGGTGCCTAAGGCATGCTTATGCGTACAAACCTACCTTTAACTGCTTGGGGAATATGCAATATTACACGTATCTTCACTTATTCGTTTTAGAACCACAATTGGTCAACCATTCTTTGCGTACCGGTTGGTAACTGGATATAAGCCTGACATTTTTTTTTTCTTACGCAATTTTGGTTGCAATATATATGTGCCCTTACGACTCCACATCGTACTATGATGGGTCATCAAAATGATCAAGTGACTATGTTGGACAAGAATTTCCAACAATTATCCACATTTTTAAAACCTTTGGCAGGAGATCTCTTACCGCTAGATTTACGGGTTGTCATTTTGATGAGACAATCTTCCCGTCATTAGGGGGAGATAATAAAAAGAATTTTCTAAGGGAACGACAGGAATTTTCGTGGTTTGTTCCCATAGTGTCTCATATTGATTCTAGTACTCCACAAATGTAAATGTGAAGTGACAAAGAATAATCGATTTTTAGAATTTACACTGATGTCGCTAAAGTGATGAGATCACACATACCAGCTGCAAACCTACCTGCAAGGTTACGAATCCTCAATAAGGGATATACACCATAGACTAAAGAGTTGCAACTACACTTAGTGGAAGTGTAGTTGAAGCCGTGGCTCCATAAAGGAAGATGGAGAGACCACCAGGTTCGATCAATGCTCACCTAGAAAGGAAGTAGATGAGTAAGGAAAAACCTATAATTTGTACCATTAATGGATTCATCTCATTTTATTTTCTTTGACTATGTCCATGAATCAAAACTGGAGGACGCTCCGAAGTTTAATGATTCTAGAGAACAATTAAATCCTAAAGGATTATGAGAACACACACGAGTCAATGGAAAGATCGTGCGAGCATATTAATGATTATTTTTATATATAGTTTCTCAAGGAAATAGAGCAGTATGAGATTGAACCATGTTTTTGATTATTTAATGTCAACAATGAACATATTTGGCCTACACAATCCAGGTGGAACTTGGTTCTTTGACAAATATACAAGTATTTGGTGTGGTAGTGCTAACCAACCAAGTGTAAAGCCTATGGGACATACATGATTATTTGTCATAAAGCACAGTGGGAAAAATGAAGTCTCAAAGTATCAAGACTCGCCTTGTAGCGCGAGGTTTCTCACAAATACCTGGAATTGTCATCTAGTAATGAACGTTATAGCGTTCCGCTACTTAGTTAGCTTGGTATTTAAAAAAGAACTTGAAATGCAGCATATGTATATGGTTGTTACGTATTTCTGAAAGAATCAATAGATAGTAGATATTTACAAAAGTACTAGATAGCCTTTTGTTTCCCAAATCAAGTGACTCTAAACCACAGAGTGTGTTTATAGTTAGATAGAACACTCACTTATAGATTAAAGTAATCAGGCGGATGTGGTATACCCGTCTAAGTGGTTATTTGATTTGGAGGGGATAGACAAGTAAGTTATTTTTCCTTGCATATTCTCAAGAAAGTCCTTGATTTGGAATTGTAGCTATCTATGTCGACGGTACAGACATGATGGGTACTCTTGATGTAATAAGATACCTTAAGAGCTATTTGAAATCCGAATTTGAGATGAAAAATCTAGGGAAAGCTCGACCGAATACTGAGCTTGTGGTATATTATTCCACCAGTTTGCATATGTCTAAAGTTTTCAGGCAATTTAACAAAGACATGCATCCTGATAGCACTCCCATGATTAGTTGAAGTACAAAATAAGTAAATGACCATTTCGTCTAAAGAAAGATGATGAAGATGTGTTGGGATATGAAATTCCCTTATCTAAGTGCAATAGACGCATTCTTGTACTTAGCATAATGTACTCGACCAAATGTTACATCCTCAGTGAACTTGTTAGCTAGATATAGCTCAGCGCCAACGCATTGTCATTGGAATGGTATAATGAACGTCATCATATACTTAAAAGTAACCACTGACATGAGTTTATTTTATCCCTGCAAAGACATAAAAAAGGAATGCTAAAGGAACTGCAATCCAAAGGTTGTTGATTATGAAGGAAAAATAATATCTTATCCAACGAAAGTAATCAAGGGGAGATATGGTAGCCTATTTTCTAAGTCATTACCGATATTCATTTTCGAAAAGTACATGACTAAAGGAACTGTCTGGAACAACTCTGAAAGTAATCAGGGGGAGGTGCCAACATCAGGGGGGGGGGGGGATCCAAGGATATGATGTCGACATATTTTACTTCGAAATTGAAGTTGTGTTGTACTCTTTTTTCCTTCGATCGAGAATAGTTTTTTCCAAAAGGTTTTGTTACTCGACAAGGTTTTTAGCGAGACAACACTAAAAACATCAAGTATGTTGAATGTTGAAGACATAAAGATCGCGTTGATATTACTGAAATATCTGAATCAAAGAAATCAAACGCGATATTCTATTAATCAACGTAACTTCCAGAATCAACAACATGGTCTTATAACGTTCAATTCACCAAAGTAAAGTGTGATAAACTCCTTCTGACTGCATTAGACTAATGAAAATTGTCTGACATCAGGGGGAGCATTTAATGGTATGTTGAACTATTTTCCTTCACCGAGGTTACTTTTTCCCACAGGGTTTTGTTCCTCGGAAAGGTTTTTAATGATACAACAACAGACACCGGGAATGTAATTTCCCAACTAAGGCTATTGTCTTTCCCATGAGGATTTTCTTCCTTAAGAGTTGTGAAGCAACTAGTCAAATTCAACGGAGCAAAGTGATCATCTGCAACAGATCACCTTTACTTGCATCTGTCACGTTGTACTATTTTCCCTCTGTCAAGGTTTTATCCCACTGGGTTTTCCTTGTCAAGGTTTTAGTGAGGCAACATATTGGAGTCCAACTATGTTCTAAGTTTGCTTAATATTATACTCTTTTTCTTTAGTTCAGGTTTTGTTCCTCTTGGTTTTCCTGATGAAGTTTTAACGAGGCAATTAACTTAGACTCGTCGATCTTTGAAGATCGTATTGCATGTGATGAACTACATGTAAAGTACGAGACAACATGTGAAGTACTACATGTGAAGAGATGTACAAAGGTTTTATCCCACTGGGTTTTTCCTTGTCAAAGTTTTAGTAAGGCAATTGATTTCGGCACAAGTCATCAAGGAGACAACGACATTTGAAGAACTACATTCGAAGCACTATACGTGAAGCACTACATCTGGAGTTCCATTGTTGAATCGCATAAGGGGGAGTGTTATAGGGCCTATGGCCCATGGATGTGCGGTCCATTAGATGACTAGGTTTTTAACTTACATGTATATAAAGAACATTATGTGTATGTAATATATGATGCCTTTTTATCAATAAGAAGTTCCTCTCCTTCTCTAATTGTTACTCCAACAGTCACCATATTCTTTTTGGTTTATACGATTTATAGGTGTTTCTTTTTTAAGGTTGATATGGAATAAGGACCCTTAAACTAGCTCTTATTAGTTGACACCTGAACAACATGGGTCTAAATTAAGCATGTTAATGGATAACCGAATATCCGACATTTGTCCGAGTTCGTACCGAAAATTTAGGATATTATCTGAAATTTCAGATCAGATACCAGATATAAATACACAAAATTGGTTAATTAGTCTTAAAATAACAATTCATGGATGAGAAAGACATGTAAAATTTGATACTGTTTAAATGGACGGGAATTAGAAAAATACTTTTATATTAACCATTTTGGATAATTTGCCCAGAAAAATGTAAATAAACTATTCAATCTAGCCTAAAAAGCCTTAAATACTACTAATAATCTGGCTCCATAATTCTATAAGACTTGCTCTTAGTGAGTTACTAACCCTTCTATGGGTCACTTAACAGTGGCAACTGGTAAATAGACTTTGTCAAATTAACTAGCTGACCAGGGACTTAAAATCATCAACTGACAAACGTGGGAAGACTCCTATACAAAATTTGGTCACAACTTAAGACCTTTAAAGCAACAAATCACTTCTTTTTTTTCGATCTCAAAAGATTATCTTGTAGGGCGTCAAGTGTAGTTTACAGACAGGGAGCGCTTGTTGAGTCATTGTCTTAATTTTTGGTTCTTCCCTAAACATTACTAACGGTATATATAGGGAAATAGTACAATGTGATCAATGATCAGAATGAAATAAACGGGTACAACATGCACCACAATGAGGAAATTTGGATGGGGCATGAGGGACAATAAGAAGTCGACATGTGTCACCAGTATGTTGACTATTTTTAATGAATAAATTTTCTTATTTTATACTACCAAATTTACCATTCTATGAATTCTACCGTATATAAATTATTTCTTAAATTAATTGTAAATTTTCATGATCTGTTAGCCGTCGGATCGCAATGAAATGACGGTTGTGATTTTATAGTTTTAATCAAGTTTATTTCGATCTTCTTGGTTAACCCAAATTTTTTTGAGTCCTGTTATTAGGAGGGAAAGTATGGATTTGAGGAGGGAAGGATTAAGGGGAGGGAATTGGATTTTTATGGGAGGGATTGACTCTTGAATAAACAGATAAAATGTCTAGAATGTCCTTAAAATTAAGTGTGCAAAACAAACGAACACCTGATTAACAAAAGATCCCCAAACCGCATCTTCTTCCCTACAAACATCGGAACTAGCCAAAAATGGTTGAATGCTTTTAAGTTTCTTATAAACGTAACCTAGATTTCAGATTGAAATTAAGTGAAGCAACAAGTGCAAATAACACTATGCAAATGGCTAAATCGACATCAAACCCATGAACGTATTTAATGGCGGGTTTAGTCTTTCAGATCTTGTAACAATTGAACAACTCTCTGCATAAGTTTGAAATTTATGATCTCTTTAATAGTGATATATGAAGACTAGTGACAAGACTATTCAATTAATCAAATCCTAATAGTGCACACATAAATTGATTGATTTTCAGTGCTTACTTTGTACCGTAAAAGTTCTAAAATCAGGAATTTTAAACTTGAATCTCGATTGACCCAAAGCTAACAAAAAAAATATTGAGATGATAATCACAGTTGGATGACCTTTGGCATAGAAAATAAGCTGGTTGTCCATAGAAAACAGTTGGGGCTTTTGGACGGAAGATAAGAACAATAGCTTAGTGACGATGGTAGGATTGGAATTTAACAAAAATATATTTATTTTGATTAGGTTTTGTTTTGACCAAACTTTGACGTGTATTTAGTCTAATTCCCCCCTCAAATCCATTCTTTCCCTCCCACGACTCATTTTGTTTCTCCTCCATCATACCTTTTCTTCTCTGCCGAAGAATTAAAAAGTTCGACCTTCGTTGATTTTTGAACAGCATTGAAAGGGGAAAGCCAAACCTAAACCGTCAACAGGTTCAATAAATGTAAATTCCGTACTGCATCTCATGCTAAAACAATCTCTAGTCACCAAGAAGAGTGTGTTGTTTGTCTCATGCTACAATGCTCGAAAGGTGCATCCTTTCCTACCCTGTTTGGATATACAGCAGTGGT
Organism: Papaver atlanticum; assembly: GCA_023531105.1. Taxonomy (NCBI): domain Eukaryota; kingdom Viridiplantae; phylum Streptophyta; class Magnoliopsida; order Ranunculales; family Papaveraceae; genus Papaver; species Papaver atlanticum. The sequence continues at coordinate 1,014,909 of JAJJMB010001069.1, read as the reverse complement.
TCGTCTCTTCGCTCTACGACGTTTGGAAGTTCTATTGGTTGTTTTGGTTCGTAAGCTGCAAGCTAATGGTGTTGTCTAGTACTAGAATTCAGATGCATTCTTCCTAGAAATACTCTTATATGTCCGGCAAGTAGATTTTCTCTTGATCATATGATGTATACCAGGCGGCGACAATTGCCCACCGAATTAACAAAAGAATGAACGGAAACAATTACGAGAAGAAGACTACGACCACCCAAAATAAGTAAATAACTAACAAAAGAATACAAATGGAAAGGAAATTGATTCCGGAAACACCATGCTTCCCCTTCGATACTTTTTATTTTTTCCTTTTTAAAAGGTACGGTGTTGAAAATTTACCATTAATTTAGGAAATAATTTATATATAGTTACTATAATTGCGAGAATTTAAAGAATGAATTCGGTAGTATAACATACGAGCATTTATCGATTAAAAACCATCAAAATACTGGTGACACATGTCTACTTCCTACTCGTCCCTCCATGCCCCCCTCAATAAATTTCTCCACCACAATAAGCTAAATGTGTTATAAACGGCAGTTTATTATATAGATGCCCACTTTAGTGGAACCCTATTACTTGGGAACCAAGTATGTAAATTTTATATATAGAATTTAAAACCTTTGTATTTTATATAACATGAATATAATTTCTCCCTTCTCCTTCTTCTCTAATTTGTGTCTTCTTTTCTCTTTCTCTATTTACAAGACGTTATCACGCAGGTTGCTCTACCAATATAAGCAAAAGAAGATTATATACAATTTATATTTAACTCTTTCTTTTTGTTTGATGTGATTTTTTTTTCTACCTTATCAATGGAATTTCTAACTAAGTTCTTATTGGCTTATTCTAGGTATACGTCGTGAACTAATTATCTCGACAAAAGGGTTGCAGTATCCTTACTGGATCGCATGAATTAAAGTAATAACGATGACTTAATGGCGTTTGTGGTGTGTAAACAATATGCAATCCAAAAGATACCATCCTTGAAGAGATGACGCCATTATAAATAATATCCTTTTGTTAACCCTTTTATATATTATTTCTTGTTTTAGACTTTTGGTTAAATTTTGTTTTGGTAAGGCATCAATTTCTTTTAGTAAAAAAGAAAAAAACAGACAATTATGTCTAACGTGTATCCTTCAATTCACGGGGATAGTGGTATTTGAATACTCCACTATCAATATTAAGGGAGGTTCTCTCTTTGCCGGTGTATCACACATGTGTCATCGTGTATTTCTCCCTTGTGAATTTTATATACATCTTCGCAACTAGGGGAATACGATTATGGTCATCCTGAAAAAAAAATTGGTGCCATTAAAATCCGTTGGTTAATTCTTATATATGATATGGTCTATATTAATGGGACATGACTGATTATATAAGTTGATTTTTTTTCCTTCTCTAAAAGACCATCGGTAGATGGTTCACAGTTTCTATTAACCTACCCATTGAAACTGTAATCACCAAAAATTGGTATTACCTTTCATGGTAATTATTCACATGCATGGTTGAAAAATCTACGTCAAATTAATTGGTATCTTTGTCCATTAGATGAAGATCATGTGATTTTTATAACTGGTTTCTATTTATTTATTTTTACAAGAAACCATCTATCAACCACGAAGTGGATTTTCCATATACGATGACTAATACGACATTTTTTTCCCTTTTTGTCGATGCAATTTTGGTGTACCGCATAGACCAATCGGTATTGGTTTTTCTCCATCATTTTTATAAGATGAATTGGCATATTTGCTAAATATTTGCCACTAAGGAGTGAATTTTTCAACCAATAATGGATTTTTTTTTCTCCTTCCAAAATCAATAAGGACAATGATATCTTCATTTCTTAAAAGAAGAATCATATATGCTAAATATTGAAATTGGTTTCTCTGTAAATCCTAGAAGGATGAGATGTCGTTATCATGTATTCACAATTGCAAACATCAATGAACGGAGAATTGTTGCATTCCTGATGGATACTTAGCAATTTTTAGTTCTCTTTATTATTCTCCAAATTTGAAGTTCCACTTGTAGTTGGAATTGGACGCTAAAGATCAAAGGGAGCACACCCGGCTTGTTAGCCAATATTATTAGTCCTCGTAGTGACTATATTGATCTTAATTTAATTTTCTTTTGATAAAGAAAGTGTGCATAACTTCTTTCTAAATCATTATCTTGTTGGCGTGGAGGTCACGAAGTTATTGGAGATTGTTTGCATATTTTCAATACTTTTGGTTTTGACATATAGTTTTATTTTATTTTGATTTTTGTTCCAAAAGTATCCACGGTTGATGATAAATATGTATGTCTATTAAGACTACATTTTTTTATGCCGAAAGACATATTTTGATGAGTATATGTCTCGAATTAATCGGATAATACTTTACGAAACTTGTTTTCGTTTTTATGAGATGAAAATATTTCTGCCATAATCAGGGGGTGAATATACACTACCAGCAAAAGTTGGTATTAATTAACTTCAACGTCATATCAGTTTCTCTCCCATCATGATCAAATCGGAAAAAGGCTGTCACCATCAATTGGTGTGAAATGTCTCATTTTGCTTTTATATAAGTTTTTGCCTCTTGAAAGGCAAATCCAGTCACATATAGCAAAAAGTAGCACTTTAGAATAAGCTACAAATAGTACTTCAATAGAGTCCATCAAAACAAAATCCACATTCTTGTAGTTCATATCTCCTCACTGGAAGATGGGGAGATTATAATGCCTGCGGGCGCTGGAACCAGTATTTCTGTGAATTTTTTTCAAGATATGCATACACTTGAGAATTGTGTAGGATTAATATGATTGTCGAATATTCGGTTATAGTAGCTACTGACAAAAAAAATGGTGGTTTCGAACCCCTTTGCAAAGGAATATCGACATATGTGATTGGTTGGCATACAATCCAAATTGAGTTGGATTAATTTCTTGATCAACGCAATTTCGGATCCAAGACTTAACACCTTAAAAATGCCAAGCCTATTACTTACAGGTTGGTGTGGTAATACGTTATACGAGAAATTTGTTCGTTGTAAAAACGATTTGAGGGTTTCATTTCCCCCCCCCTCAAACCCTAGGATTGATTCAACAATATTCTGTTCTCCCTGAATAATGCATTTGGCGTGGTAGTCTTTGAAGGACTCGTATTGCATTTGGAGAATATATTCAAATTTGTAATCCTTATAGGATTCAATTTATATCCAGGCAGCCATCTGACTCGTTTACGTCAGGTTTAACAATCCTTTATGTGTTTTTAGAAATTTGGTACGAAACCGAAAATCCGGATTAATTAGTTAATGATATCAACTTTATAGGTCTTTTGAAGAGTCCTTAAAAACACAAAAATCCACGCTTTAGCAGCATATATTCTATTTTTCTTTTATTTCTTAAATCTGCAGTTTAAATATTATGCTTGCTTAAAACTTGTCTATGATGTAGACCATAGTTATGATTTTGGTGCTTGTTTGTATAACACTCATATAGTTGAGTTAATTAGCACCTATGTTTATGTCAAAAGTTGTACTCTTTTCCCTTCGTTTCAGGTTTTGTCCCATGTGGTTTTTCCTGAGAAGGTTTTAAGGCAACATCTTGTTGACGTTTAATTTTCTTACAAAATGTTGATATTTATGCTCTTTTTCCTTCGTCCATATATTTTTTCCCATTAGGTTTTTACTGGAAAGGTTTTAGTGAGGAAAATTAATTCAACATGGTGGTCATCCAAGGGGGAGTTGTATAGTTTCGCTTATTTGGTGGATTCCCACCATTAACTAGGTCATTTTGTTAGACCAAATCAACATAACAAGCCCTTAGTAATTTGGATGTCATTCCAATCCACATAAAGTATGACCACAAATGCAGTTTTGTTCACCTATGTTAATTTATCTACATCTTGGCTCTATGTTGAAGAAACTACATCAACAACTTCTGCAAATCATATCGGGAAGCTAGCAATCCATGACACAAGTTCTCAATGTGTTGAAGAAGAATATAGATTCCGCAAAATTATTAATCGAAGACAATACTGCTTGTGCAACACAAAAGAAGACTTCATCAACTATCATACATCTTCATGGAAGCACAACAATCATATGCATTCAAGAAATCGTTCATCGAAATTTGGAAGTGTCGAATCAAAGATTTGCAAGCAGATATTTAACTGAAGTACTTGTCAGGGGGAGCATCATAGTAAAAGGTATTTTACTGGACTATCACGTTGTACTCTTTTTCCTTCGTCAAGGTTTTGTCCCAATGGGTTTTTCCTTATCAAGGTTTCAATGAGGCAACATATGCATGTCCAACTCTGTTCTAAGTTTTCTCACAATTGTACTATTTTTCCTTCGATCGGGTTTTGTCCCTTTTGGGTTTTCCTGACAAAGGTTTTAACGAGGAAATTAGCTTAGATACAGTGGTCATCTAGGAGGAGTGTTATAAACGGCAGTTTATTATATAGATGCCCACTTTAGTGAAACCCTATTACTTGGGAACCAAGTATGTAAACTCTATATATATAGTTTAAAACTTTTGTATTTTATATAACATGAATAGAATTTCTCCCTTCTCCTTTTTCTCTAATTTGGGTCTTCTTTTCTCTTTCTCTATTTCAAGAAAATGATCTTTTCTTTAATCAATAATTCATTTTTTAACGGTACTAAATTTCACCCGACATGAAATTGAGATTCACTGGTTCAGAAAATAATAGTACCAAGTTGTATACCTCCTGAATATTTCATGACCATGTGTTTATGATCACATTTTTAGCATTTCGTTCCTTAGTATACTGTACATACCATGTCCCGTCCCAGGGCTGGCCCAGTCACATTGTGCTTGTATTTGAAGTTGATAATTTGAGTTGCCGCTATACAGTTTGGTGAGAGTTGGTCTTGAGGATAGCCTGATTTTATACTTGATTTTCGTGGAGCATGTTTACGAGCACTCGTGAATCATAGGATGGTCCCGTGGATTACAGGGTAAGTTCAGTTATGTGCAGTCATATTTTTGTTTGTTTTTTCTTTTCTTACTGTACTCTTCTACGTCTTAAATCACTTGCATACAAAAGAATTTTCTTTTATATATTGAGCGGACAAATAAAGAACACATTCCGCGAGTGAATTAGAATAAATATCTTTGTTGTTTCACTTTTTCCTACACCTTGGTCCATTATGGTCTTGAGGTATCGTAACTCTTTCATTCATTATTCTTTTATATAAAATTACATCGTTTTATTGACCTAAAAAATAAATAAATATCTTTGTTTAAATGAAAACCGAACGAAATGACCACAAAGCACTGGGAGGAGCACCCAACATAAATTGATTACTCTGCCGGGTAAACATGTAAAGGCAGCCTTGGTGTGGCGTGAGCAAATAATGGCTTCGCCAAAAGCAAATCGTTAGCCGCTTCAGAGAGATCTATCATCGATTCCCCTGGAGGAGCACTCCAGTGGAACCCTTGAATGAGTCTAGATAATAACATGATAGTAATTGCAGTCCCAAGTGGACCACCGACACATCCTCGTCGTCCAGTAGAAAATGATATGAATCGTAGTTCCTTCTCGGTGAGATCCACATCAGCAATTCCGCCATCCTTTGAGATTAAATGACGCTCCGGGTTGAACTTCAGGGGTTCATACCAAATTCTATGGTTCCGGCCTAATCCTGTTCGACTTAATAATACATGGCTTCCTTTTGGTATAAAATAGCCTGCTACTACTGTATCTGAAATCGATACGTGTGGAACGTTAAAGGGAGCTAATGGATGGAGTCTAAGTGCTTCCCTAGCACAAGCTTTTACATAGATGAGTTTTGGAATATCAAATTCTTGTACCCAACGGCCCTTACCAACTATTGTATCGATCTCATCTGTTGCTTTTATGAGAATATCCGGTTGATTTATCATCTCCGCCATGGCCCATTCAACTGTATTGGCCGGATTATCCACAGTTGCCATTATTATTTCCTGTCAAGGCATAGTGCAAACATGGGAGCATAGTGAGTGTACGCATACTGATACTATTAATGGGAGAAATGGAAGGAGAATATGAAATTACAATAAATACACAATCTCACCCCTACTTGAGCTTTGATCTCTTCTGTTGATAACAGTGGCTTCCCGTGTTCGTCCTTGAGCGAAATAAGCACATCTAGCAAATCTTCAGGCACTTTGTTCTCCATAGTTCCACTGCGCCATTGCGGAATCCGTTCTTCAATAATTGGATCATGGTACTTATCCAACACCCCCATTGCTCTCTTGACAATCTTTTCATGACCATCTAAATCTAGCCATCTCAAATAAGGCAAATAATCTTGTATACCAAAAGCATAAACATAATATAGGACTTCAAAAGCTGAATCAACATGTTCTATCTCTTCAATACCTGGTCCTCCATCTTTTCTTCCTTTTCCGAAATACCTTTTGTTGAAAATCATTTTTCTAATTACATTCCCACTGAATTGCCTCGTTAGTAATCTTACATTAAACACTTCACCTCCACTTAATGATTTCTTATTGCACTGATTGTATAAATAGAACACAAGGTTGTCAGCTTCCTCATTTCTCTTCTCAAGAAGCCACTTAAGTCTCTCACGACTGACCATTTCGGAAGTCACAACTCTTCTCATCTTCTTCCATTGGTTTCCCCATGGTGTAACAACGGCAGTTAAAAACCCACGACTCAAATACTCAGTAGCCATTGTTCTAGGCCTTGATGCAAATACCGCATCTTGCTTATTCAAAAATTCTCGAGCAAGTTCCGGAGAAGTCACTGGAATTACATGAACATTGCCTAGATGAATACATGCGATTTCAGTATTCATTTCTTCCATTAGACCTAATATCCATTTATACCCTGGTTTATTTCGAAGTAGATCCGGTATACTACCCAAAATTGGCCAAGGTGATGGTCCTGGAGGTAGTGGAAATGATGCTGATAAAGATGGTTGTTTCCTAATGGAAGTTACCCCAAACTGGATGAGTACAAATAAACCTATCGGTGCAAGAATACTAAGCAAATGGCTGGTATATCGATCAATTGTTGCGAGGTTGGTTGCAGAATCCAGCCAAAGGCTACTATTAGAGAAAGTTAAGAAATAGGTTTTGCTGGCCATAATGATAGTTTTAGTGAAGAGTAGTAGCATAACCAGGAACACATATGTAAGGAAGTGAAATCTTATCGATAGAGTTGAGCACTTTTATTTTCCAGCCTCTCGTTTATATAAACGTGACAACAAATGTTGTCGACGATGAAATTCACGTTTTAATTATGGAACGAGATGAAGAAGAGCCCAGTGTTTGTAAGGGTTTTACGTCTCATCTTCTATTCAACTATTCAGAATCCAGATATACATGCAAATTTATTTACATGATCAGTAGTTTTGGATAGGATTCCTTAATATATGAACTTTGCATCATTTTGGAATAAGCCCAGTCCCCATATCCACATGTTACTCTTTCTAATTTGAGAAAACAGATCACGAACATACTCTTTATTTTTAGGGGCGGACTCCAAAAATAGTTCAAGGCATTCCATATTAATGTTTTCTAACTGCACTTTAGTTACGTAAGATTTCACTTTGCGTGCACCCGAACAACAACTCTAGGAGATGATCCGATCAACTAATAACAACTACTATTTGCTTTTTACTTCACACACTTTCTCAACTAATACTCATCCACATTATCTACTTAGAGCTTATTGTCTTGTATTTTCCACTATAAATAAGCAGTAGCATTTATATGTTAATCCACAACAAACACAAACGATTTATAACATCTCTAGCTATCTCTAACTAAGCTGTTAATTTCTTCAGTAAAAAACCTATCTTGATCATTGGTTCTTATAAGATTTTGTTCATGTGTCTTTGATCATTGCAGTTTCATCAATAAACATCAATTTCAGCTCGGCCTCTCGTCATCTTTTGCAAGCACCAACCCCACTACCAGCAATTCCTGCAATTCCTACAATCCCTCCGGTTACACCAATCACACTACCGACTACTGGTCCAACCATATTGCCTACTATTCCAAATTTTACATTACCTCCTTTGTCTTCCATTCAACAAACAATCGCATCTTTATTCCCTAATGGAATCCTTTTCCTCAGCCCTTCATCACCTTCTGCAACACCCACTGCATCGACGACCACCACTACTACTAGTCCTTGATTTTGATTCTTGTAACACATCCGTTTTAATTACTTACTACTACCATTACTAGATTGTGTTATTTTGTGTTTGAAAAAATGAATTATTAATTGGGTGTTATCTGTTTTACTTGCATATTAGCTATATATAATACTTATTTACTAGATCTTGTTGGGTGGTTATTCCTTATTCTTTTTATATATGCTTGTTGAATCATTCTTGAATTATTCGATGACTAACTTTTCGTGGTACCAATTTCAAATATTTATTTTCTTTTTGATTTAAAAGGTAAAACCTTTATGGATAAAAAGAAATTAAAAGAGAAAATAAGAAGAGAAGCTCCTAAGTGCAACAAAGATTGGAAGACCTTAACAACAAATCACTTCTTTTTTCCAACCCCAAAAGAGCTTGTTGGGAAAAATAAGAAAAAGAAAATTCTACTTAGGGAAAACAAGAAGAAGTACAGAGTGATCAATGATCAGGATGAAATAAATGGGTACAACATGCAACACAAAATGCTAGAGGATCAAACACATTAACTAGTAAATGATAAGTAATGCTACTTATTTGATTTTCAATTGAGGTTCTTCTCCTAATAGTTGTAGCAAACTATAGCTAGTCCTAAGAATACTAGTGAACGATCATCAAGATTAGTTCAATAGTTGGTAATTGCATGGTGCCTGACCTGGAGAGATCCTAATACTGAGCTCAGGTTTACAAGTAGAGCTGCTAGGGCTTGGTGGGGGTGGGGATGGAGGTGGAGGTGAAGGTAGGGGTGGTGACGGAGGTGGAGGTGGAGGTGGAGGTGCAGTGACGGATGTGGGGGGTGGCTTACCTAGGCTGCAGCCCCACCCAAAATCAGTGAAAGCTCATTTTCACCATGGTAACTGCTTAGGAAAAATGGAAAAGCCCAGGTCAAAATTTAGATAGCCAATGAAAGAGAACGTATCTTGAAGAAGATATAACGATCGATGACATATGTATAGCGATATAACTAAGATCTAATGATACACAGTACAGTTTGCTGTTAAATGATATGAGAGGAGGGTGAGAGGACACGTTTACAATGTGCATGCATCCAAAGAATTAGTTTTCATTGCCTGTATGTAATTCAAAATCTTAAAATGCCGTGTATCGTTATATTGTTATGGGGACAAATATAAAAATGTAAATCATAAAATGCCGCAAACTTACAGTGATAAACAGAAAAAATGTAATAACTTATCATGCTATAGGCACCAAAATTTACAAAAGTAATGTAGAAAAGCATAAATTTTAAATATTTTACGAATTAACAATTATTTTTACACTTACGCGAACAAAAAAATAATTTCAAAACCCGAAAAAATCGAGGGCCTTCGGCCGCCTTGTCAAATCAAAATAATAACTCTCAATACCCTAATTTAGAGTTTTATTTGCGTATCTCATATATAATGTAACGCAATTGTGGATACTCTATAAGGTGAACAAATTTTATTCAAACTTCAAAGTTTTGCGCTTCAACGGAAAGGAAACGTGTTGCGCACCTTGTTAAGATATTTTACTGCAATTTATTTTTGTTGCAATTGAGATTAATGAAATTTGGAACTCATGACAAAAATAGCCCACCCAAACATAAATTCCTGGTTCCGTCGCTGTGGAGGTGGGGTGGTGACGGAGGTGGAGGTGAAGGTGGAGGCGGGGGTGGGGATGGTGGAGGAGGTGAAGGTGGGGGCGGGTGTGGGGATGGTGGAGGAGGTGAAGGTGGGGGTGGGGGGTGGGGATGGAGGTGGAGGTAGGGCTGTCAACGGATGAAATTCCGTCGGATTTTCACCAATTCGATTCGATTGGCTAAGTGTTATCGGAATTCCGAAATCCGATAACATCCGACGGAATTTTAAAATTCGAATCTGATTCTGATAGGTTAACTTATCGGAAATCCGATAAATTCCGATAACTTCCGATAATTCCCAAAAATACGAAAAAATTGGGTAAAAGGGATTAAAAATTACTAATCCGGTTAGAAATTCCGATAATTTCCGATAAATTCCGATAATGTATGATAATTTCTAAGAATACAATTTCCGATAGTCAACATCTTTATCCTAGAGGTAGGAAATTACTAATACATTCCTATGTGTTATCGGATGTCGGAACTTAACAATCGGATGGGGTCTAATCCGATTCCGTTACGTTAAGGGGGGGAAATCCGATAAGAATTCCGATCCGACATCCGATATCCGATATAACGGATAAAATCCTATAGGATCATGAATTCTCAGAAACGGATTTCGGATTTCGGATTATTATTAACCGCCCTAGGTGGAGGTGGAGGTGGAGGTTGGGGGTGGGGGGGAGGTGGAGGATTTTGACAATAACACTGCTCATACCATTTATACCTAGGTCTAGGTCTAGGATAAGATTCACCACCTGCAACACACTCCTTCCTTGCCATTAAAAGCCCTATATCTTTGCATTCCTGCTCACATTTAGGTGCTTGAATGCATTCTGTTCCATTCTTATGATTAAAATTGAGATATTCTTCTCCATCCGGACATATCTCATACGTTTGTGGCCATCTGCCTTCAAACTCAGATGGTGATTGAGGAGCACGAGGCAGGGGCGGAGCCACATGGAAGGGTGGGTGTGTAATTTGCCCACCCAGCCCATCTGGTGTCCAAGCCCAATTTTTCACATTTTAGCCCAATTTACCCATTTAAACCCATTTTACACCCCTTAAATGTCCACCCATTCATAACTGGTCCACCCAATTCTCAAAACCTGGCTCCGCCCCTGACAGGAGGAGGAAGGGGTCCCGATGGGGGAGAGGATGGTGATGGTGGTGAGCTTCCACAGCAACACCTACATCTTATTTCTTTATCTAGACGGCACCCATGTGATACCTGTGGAAGTCCCAAGATCGAGCATTGTTCATAGGGCCGGCCCTGGGCATACGCACGCAATGCCATGCATTGGGCCACAAAATTTTGGGGGCCATATAATACATGTAATATAGGGCCCCCAAAGCTAGCAACTGACTAAACCAAGAGATTAACTAAATAAAGAGGCACTAAGTATCTAAATCATTTACTTAAACATCCAATATAGAAATCTGCTACAAAACTTAACCCAAAAACTATCCCCGCTCTGAAATATATAAATACAAGAACTCCTCTCAGATGATACATATATACTTGTGAGTTAATTTACAAACAGAAATATAAATACAAAAATAAATATAGCGGGAGCTAACTAACTAACGTAATCAACTTCTCGAAGCTTTATAGTCACGTGCACAACTTGATCCGTCTCTGAAACTGAAAGTGGGAATTAGGTGAGCACATCATCCCTAAAAGCGGTGCCCAGTGGAAATAACAATATAACTTTCAAGTAACCATTGACATGATTCGGAAAACAATCTATGTTTTCCCAAATATTAAAAGAGAACCAATACACTAAATCAAACAACATGTATATGGAACTAACTCCTTCTTGTAATTAATTATTTCTGTGGTGACATTTACACACCGGATTGGTCAAAATTACACACCAAATCATTATTTCTGTGGTGACATTTACACACCGTAATACTGGTGACAATTGAACACATAGATAGTCTGTGGGTGACTGTACACACCCGTAATATTGGTGACAATTACACACCTAGATAATTTGGGTGACAATTACACACCCAGATGTGCATGAAAGTATAAATGAAGGAGCGTATCCTATATACCACAGATGGGAATTCTCATTTCCCAAATAATTCATAAAGTCAAGAAAAACATGACAGGTCCTTTCCAAACCATGGAAAGACTAAAAGAATTAACAGAATTTCCGGAAAGTAATACAAACAATTAGAAAGATTAAAAGAACTAAACAATGCATGGAAAGCGCAACCAGACGATGCATGAGTTTGATAAACGTAAACTTTTGTAAAAGAAAACAACAATGATCACAAAAGAGTTAAATGTAGATTCCCACCTCTTTTGATGACAAGCCACGCCTACCTCGAGATCCACGATCCACTGGTTCATCATTTGAATCGATCGTTGTTAATAGACTAACTGTTAATCACACAAGAACTCTAAGAATATAGCCAAAATGATTCACACAAGAATCATACAAGTCTATCTAATGGTTTTAAGCCATTTATGACTTTACACCTTTTCATTCTCAAACTTTAACATAGCTAAGAGCTTACTATTCCAATAAAGTTGATTCTATAATCCATAGCTAAGTCTTATGAATATCTACAACCTTGTAGAATAAACCAAATTCTAATTCGGACCACAAGAGGTCCAAAACATCTAATTAAGAAATCTTCCCTAAGCCCAAGTCCACCAAAGTCAACTAACAGTCGCTAACGGTTGAACTAACGGTCAAACGTCAACTAGTAGTCACGTCAGTCAAAGGTCAAGCCCAGGTCAAGTGGTCAATGAGTCAAATCGGGTCAAATCCTAGTTACTGAGTTAACTCAGTCAGATAAACTGAGTCAAAAACATTAGGTCGAGTCGGCTAAGCTGAAAGAACTCAGGCTAATATTCTAGCACAATTCATAACTCAAATACAACTTCAACTCATAAATTCTTAAGCAAACTTCAGAATGAAATTACAAACACAATTACATCTTAGTTACCTGCAATTGCAGCTCTAAGCAACTCAGATCATTTCAACACATTCACTCTCTTTCCAAAACTTCAGTCACATAACACTCAATGCTTCTTGCTTCAATCAAACCATCCATTCAATCCACTAGATTCAGTTCACACCACTTAATTACCATTAGCTAAAATTGCAATTCTACATAAGCCCACCAAAACTGAATCACCACTGGTTCATATTAACCATAACTACAGTTCAATACCTCCACAACTTGAACCTCAGCAATTTATCTATAGCTGCAAATCCATTGTAGCTGTCCATGACAGTTACAATAATCCTTACTGCCAACATCTTCAGTTCAGGTCAAGTACAAAACTAATAATCCATCTTCCTTATCTCAATAGTATCACCACCTAACTGTCACAGCAACAATTACTCCCAATCTTCTACTGGCACAACTCAAGCTCTTCTTTCAATCCTGTCAATTCAGTACTAACACCTGCAACTCAGCTCACCACCTCCGACACTCGCAACAGCACAACATCTCCAACCTTAGATACCACTTCAACTCCAATCACACTTTTTCCTCAATCACCACCAGCAAATACAAGGACACTGCATCATTGTCCAGTATTAATAAAACCACTACCACCAATCCATAGCTTATTCTCAATCATCAGCAAACCACAAGTACTTTCTAAACCTGTTGTTCTCTGTAATTCAAAACAATTTAACTGCAACAAAACTCCATTCATTCATATCCCCTGAATTTCCACCACACTTCCATTCCAACCCATTACCACCTCCAATTCAACTTCTCTTTCCCATTCCAGTTAACGCATAACCTAATTCATTCACCTAAATCTCAACTTCATAAAACCCACCTCCTGTAACTCTCAATTACTAAATCACCCACATAAGAAAATTCCCAGTAACTCAAAATAACAACCAACTCATTGCATACTCAACTCAGACCTCAATTCAATCATCAAAATAGCTTCAAAACATTAACAGTTCAACACCCTTAAATTCTTAATCCGAATATCTCAATTACATGAACCTCAATTCCAATTTAGGGAAGAACATGAGGAACCCTAATTTCCTCTGAATCAAAATTAAACTTCACCGCACATCTTAACCTCATATTGACTAAAACCCATCTCTAATTAATCGAGATATAGCAATTTCACAAAGAAGAATGAATCAATTACAAAACCCTAATTTACCTTTCTTTTGATGAATCTTCAGAACGACTTCGTCTCAATACTTCATCATCAACCCTTTAGTTCTATATTCATCAGCAACCCAATCATCTTATCTATTTCTCATGAACATCAATCAACTCCAGAAAACCCTAACTCCACTTCTCCCTGATTCGTCTCAAAACCCCAGCAACACTAAATCTTCTCATTCTTAAATCACATCGACAACACCTCCTACACCATCAGAATAGTTTCATCAACCAAGAGCTCTCAAACTCATCACTCGAATTCTACAGAAGAGGAAAGAAGAGAAAATGAAAGAAGAATAAAAGAAAAGAAATAATCTTATCTGCTTGAATCGAGTAGATAAGACCAAGGAAATCTATAAAGGCACCCATCACTTGGATATGGGCAGTCCAGGTCGGCTAATATGCAAAATGATTATTTTGCCCTTCAACAAGTCTGATGATATCTTCTTCGTCCGATATCCGAATGGCACGTTTGAGTAGTCCATCTCGCATAACTTTTCGAGATCTATCTAACGGTATTAGTTTCGTATCTAGATCGTTGTTAAATTAATTCCTAATCCTAATAATTAAAATTATATTAACTAGTCGAGTCATTATCGGCATGATCGTCTCTTAATCATCTCTAGATCGATTCTTGACCGGTTTAATAGCGTTGAGGAACTTGAGGGTCCTTACATGTAATTAACATGAAAGATAAAATATAAAGGGGAGTTTTCTATAACTGAAAACTTTGGAAGGGTCACAATTTTTTTTTTGCAAGGGGCGCAAATTAAATTTAGTTAGGCTTTGTCGATTTACAAAACCAGATCTCTTATTTTATTTCCTTTTTATGCAAAATATAGTAAAGAAAAAGGGGAAAAACAAGGGTTTATAAATTTAGTTGTTTAATAAATTAATTCAAAGATTTCGTTGTCTTTTTTTTTTTTTAAATTTCTCTTATCATATTTACTAATACAAAAATTATTTAGTTTAATTAGCGTGTAAGCTTGAATTCAGTTTTGAATCTTAGTTTTGGAAAGGCTCTTACATGCTTTTACCTTTTATACGTGAGAATATGATTGCCATCATCGGCCTAATTAGCTTCAAATGAATTTGATCAGATGTGAATCTGATGTCATAATATCTGAATAAATTTTAAATTTATACTATGGTTTGTAATCATTTAATAGGCGCTAAACATTTCTTCGGCAGCAAAAGAGGTTCATTTCATTCTTCATTTTAATTTTATGCTCGGTACTATTCATTTATGCAAAACCATCCCCCAAACTACTAGACCAGGAGCTACATGTCGAATACGTTATGTTTGCAAATATAGACTGTGCATCGTGTACACATGATTTCGTTGTGAAATTTTTTGAGCGATTACAGTGAATTTTTTGAGCGATTACAGTGATTTTTTTTCTGGTTAATAACATTATAGTCTTATCTATTAATTTCGTAAAAAGAAAGAAACTTTTTTTATCTAAAACATGTAAAATAGGGGGCCAAATTATTTTTCTTGCATAGAGCCACCAACTTGTCAGGACCGGGCCTGATTGTTCATCACACCAATCCGTACAATACTTGAAAGTTGAGCCGAAAGGAATTGGTGCTAGAGCAGTTGAGTCAATGTAGATATCTCCTGGTATGCAGTTGCTCTTCCATGCTGACGCAATCGCTACAAATATATTGCATAGATAATAACATTACATATATGTCAATTATTCAACACAACACAAATTAGGAGTTATTTTGCTTTTAAATCATGAAACTTTTTTTTTTTTTTGATAAAGAAGATAATATATTAGAGAAAGGGAAGAAATACAGAGAAGCTTCTTACAAGAAGTAAGAAGCAAAAGAAAATAAGGAAAAAAATTACAATATTAAATAAAAATTACATCCCAATTAAAGACTAAAGAGCTTAAGTTTCCTCTTAGACAAGATTTAAAAGTTGCAGCTCATGAAAGTAGCAAAGCTCTAGCACTATGACAAGCTTGATCGATGCTTTTCGACTTCTCATCAAAAGTCCTTGAATTTCTCTCCAACCAGATACACCATAGTGCAGCAGCCGATATTAAAGACCAGACGGTTTTATCATGTTCGGGTAATTTAAAAGTGTGCCAAAGCTGCAACAAATTATAGACTGTGGAAGGCCATTGACCATTTATACCATGAGATGGAAGCACTGCAGACCAAATACTTCTCGAAAATGCACAATCGAAAAATAAATGTTTAATGTTCTCCTCCGCATCACCACACAGTAAACATTTGTTCACATGGTGATACCCCCAACATGTCAATTGTAATAACTCTGTTATGAGCAGAAAGCCAGAGGAAAAAGTTAATTTTTTTCGGTACCTTGTTATTCCAAATGGCCTTATGGAGAAAATGAGGATGGTCATTGACTTGATGAAGTGCAGAATATAGTGAACTGGTGGAGAAGGTGCCCGTATTTGATAAAGACCATCTCCTTCTATCTTCCATGTTGCACAGAAATGGTGGTTCATCACCAATGATATCAAGCAGGGATATAAGTTGTTCATCTTCGGAATGAGCAAGATGCCTTTTGAAATGAAAGTTCCAACTGTGTGCATTGTCATTTGACTCAATAAGACTAGCAAGAGACCCCTTTTTGTTGTTACTCAATTTAAATAAGGATGGAAATAGACTTTAAGAGACTGTGTACCAACCCATATGTCAAACCAAAAGGAGATGGATTTTCCATTTTGTATGATCAGAGAGGTATGCAGGGTTACCTTGTCAACATGGTTAGCAATGGATTTCCAGCAAGAAGTTCCGTATGTACCTTTCACCTTGTCAGGAAACCAAAAGGAAGAAGAAGTCCCATGCTTCTCATTGATCAGCGAAACCCATAAAGAATCCTACTCCAAGCCAAATCTCCAACTCCATTTTGCTAACATGGACTGATTAAAGTGTTGCAAATTCCTTAATCCTAAACCACCTTTATCAATGGGAGTACATGCCAGATCCCACTGGAGCTTTAAAGGTGCTGAAATAATATAAAGGGAGGCTAGTGAGCACACTCTTAATAAGTGAGATTTTGCCGCCCTTTGTAAGCTGAACTCTCATCCATGGTGCTAATCTGTTGTCAAATCATTCTATAACTGGATCCCACAATGCTATAGATGTTGATTTTGCACCCAGAGGCAGTCCCAAGTAGAGAATAGGCAATTTATCAATCTTACATCCAAGCTTGTCTGCCCATGAGCTTAAACTTGGAGTGTCCCCAATTCCGACCAGTCTGGTTTTTGTATTGTTCATTTTGAGACCTGAAACAACTTCAAAGCACTTCAAGGCACTAAAGACAAAATGCAGCTCGTCCCAGCTATTCTTGATGAAAATGATAGTATCGTCAGCATAGTGTAAATGTGAAATCTTTCGACCTCCTTCCTTGACAGAAAAACCACTAAGGTAGCCATTGAGAGTCAGTTTGTCTAGGTACCTAGCAAATCCATCCATGGCAATATTGAAAAGTACAGGGGAGAGTGGATCCCCTTGCCTAACTCCCCTAGAACAACCAAAAGATCCGAAAGGAGATCCATTTATGAGAACCGAAAATGTGGCAGTGGAGTAACAGAAGTTTATCCAATTACACCATTTGTCTTTGAATCCAACCTTCTTCATAATCATTTGAAGATAATTCCAGTTGATCCTATCGAATGCTTTTTCTAAATCGATCTTACATATGATACCGGCGGAGTTATTTCTGATTTGTGAGTCGACTAACTCATTCGCAATCAAAATACTATCAAGTATCTGCCTGCCCTCCACATAAGCGAACTGTGTCTTGGAGATTATCTTGCGAATAATAACACAAAGTCTTCTTGCAAGTACCTTAGAAATGATTTTGTACATGCTTGTGAGTAAACTAATTGGCCTCAGATCTAGTACACTCTCCACATGAATCTTCTTAGGAATTAAAGAGATGAAAGTTGCATTATGAATATGATTGATCTTACCTTGAGAGTTAAATTCATTAATTGTTCCCATGATATCTTCTTTAAGGAAAGACCTGCACTTCTTAAAGAAGATGATGGGATATCCATCTGGCCCGGGAGCTTTAACAGCTTCAAGCTCATTAATGGCATCAAGTACTTCCTCTTCTGAAATATCTCTTTCCACTGCATTAGCTTCCTCTTCAGAAATACAGTTGAATTCCAAATCCTCCACAATTGGCCTACAAAGCATATCTTCTTTAAATGGAGTTTGAAAGTGGTTTATGATGTTGCTTTTGATTTTGTTTCTATCATCAAAGAGAGACCCATCTATCATTAGGTGTTTAATTCTGTTCACCCTTCTTCTATTTGAAGCATACCCATGAAAAAAGGAAGTGTTATTGTCTCTTTCTTTTAACCACTAAACTCTTGATTTTTGCCTAATGGATCTCTCAAGCATGAGTGTGACTTGCTCATATTCCACGTTGGCTTTTTGTCTAAGAGATTTTTGTTCAACATTTAATCTATGTCTCTCTTCAAGTCTGTCCACAACATCAATATCATGCAAAATCTTTTGCTTCTTTACATTGAGATTACCAAGGACTTCATTGTTCCATCTTCTTATTTCATTCTTTAGAGCCTCTAATTTGAACCAGAAAATAGAGCTAGGGGAACCAGAAAAGGAGAAACTGCTCCACCATTCTTGTACTTTTTCAATGAACCCAGGAACCAAGAACCACATGGCTTCAAATCTAAATGGGGGAGGACCCCATTTTGCATCTACGGTATCCAACAGTAGTGGAAGATGATCTAAATTAGGCCTCGAAAGTGCTGTTTGTGTGATAAGGGGAAATTTTTCTTCAAAGTTTAACGAGATCAAGAATCTGTCTAACCTGCAAAGAATTGGATTATCCTCTCCACTGGTCCAAGTAAATCTGGCTCCCTTAAGTGGTAGATCCACAAGCTCATGGTAAGTGATAAATTCACCCAAGTACAACATACTCTTGGTTTTCCTTTTACAGTTTTTCTTCTCATCCATACATTTCACCACATTAAAATCTCCACCTAATGCCCATGGAATCGCAGGCCACATTCCCCTGACTGCTGACAATTCTTCCCAGTAATCATCTATCTCGGTGTAACGATTAGGTCCATAAACATTTGTGAGGCAGCATAAAAATCCATCATCTTTGAAAAATCCTTCAACAGATAGAGAAAAGGTACCTTCAAAAGCTGAAACCACTTCAAACACATCCAAATCCCATAGTATTAACATGCCACCAGACCTTCCAATTGAATTTAAAGCAACCCAGCCAAAGTTGTTTGAACCACTAATTTCAACCACGTCTTTTTTTGTAATTTTTTCAAGCATAGTTTCTTGGAAAAAAATAATTGAAGCTTTAGAGGACTTGATAAGATTTTTAACAATAGTTCTGCGATAATCAGATCTTAAACCTCTAACATTCCAGGAAATGATTTTGAAATTCATTGAGAGAGATGTTTACCCTTTCCTCTAGTGGTCCTAGGCGAGCAACAAGTAACCTCTTCATAATAAGAAATGCCCAATCTTTTACGCTCTCTGATTAACTTTTTTGGAAGCACTGGTTGTTGTAATGGATGGTTATAACCCGGTGGACCATTATCGAACTCTTCATCAAATGCTTGTTCTGTAGGTCAAAATGTGACTGACTCTTCATCATCTATGTCAGGTGAAATGTGAATTGGAGTTTTGACAGACTCCGAATTCACCATTGAATATGATTCTGAAGTTGTGGTACTTGAACATTTGCTAGGTATCCATGTAATGTCTTCGCTTTCTTCAGCACCATCTTCTTTAAAGAAAAGATTAATAAAAGACAAATCATCTATTTGTGGGTATTTGATTCTAGGATCTCTATTGACAATTTTTGTGGAGAAAACAAAATCTTCAGATAATTGTTCTTCATAGCTAAAACCCTGATCACCAACCTCTCGGAGCAAATTTTTGTTAATCGGTCCATCCTTCAACAATGTAATCTCCAATAATTTCCTTGAGTGATTAGTGTTGATACTAAAATTGATTCCTGACTGTGACCCAATCTTCAAAAGCCTTTCAATTTCTGGTGTCAACCAAAGTGAAGTAATAAGGGGGGGAAAGGGGGTAGAGAAGCGGGATAGAAAAGAAGAAGAATTTTGGGAGAGGGGGGAAGGGTGAGAAAGAGAAGCGGGAACATACAAATGGGGGAGGACCAAGAATTGATAGCAACTCAACCATAGCCGGGGACTGGGAAGGAAAGATGCACGGGAGTGAATTAAGAGCTTGAGAAAGAAAGTTCTCAGGGATGTAGAGAGAAAGAGGTGAATAAGGAGAAGAAGATGATAAATTGAGAGATAAGGATGACGATGGGAGGAAAGATTAACAATATCTGAGTCCGAAATGGAGATAAGAAAAGCAGGCTTGGGTAATGGGCTGAGAGGAAATGGGCTGGAGCGACTTCGGTGGGATTGAATTGGATGTGGAAAGTGGACGGTAGGAACCGGTTCCAGATTTTCGGATCCATGATTTTTTAGGAGGAATATGTGCTGAACGGGTAGAATTTGAATTGGATTTTCTTGGGCGGGAGTAAGAGAAAGAAGAGGATGAATCAGAAAAAGAGGTATCGGGAAAATGAGACGAGTGAGCTGGAATTAACTTTCTCCGTTTACCACCAGTATGATGACCAATGCCAAATTCTTGGTTTCTACGTCTCTTTCTTTTGGAGCAAATTTCAACATCTTCTCTAGAATGTGAATTATCTGATGAACTTTTAGTCAATTCGTTTGATGGAGCAATTTTGACTTTCTTCATAGCAGGACAAGAGAATAAATCGAAATCTTTTATCAACACATTGACTCCGAAAATTCCAAATGGAGTGTGTAACTCTATGATTCTTGGAATAGCATTGATCCCCATCACATTCCGAATTTTCATTCTAATGACCGACATGTCACTAAGATCCAAAGTATGCTTGTCGATGACCAAAAGTTCCCCACATACCTTGGCAAGAGCATGAAAAACTTCTAGTGACCAATACTGATATGGTACTCCGGAGAGACAGAGGTGAAAATCTTTCAGTGAGTAAGGGTTTTCCAGCTTTAAAAAATATTGTTTCCAAGCAAAAACTTTGAAATTGCAATGCTGATGTCTGAATTGAAATTTCCAGTCTTCAGTATTCACATCAACATCCATAGAGATATGAATAATAGCTTGCATTCGATTAATTGGCATTAAATCAAAATTTTCCTTAACTTTGAATCTGCGAGAAATGACTGACCCAATAGTATCCCAAGAAGTAACTTCTTTTGAGGATGACACTACAACGGCAGATTCCCACCATCCAGAGAATTTTTTGGATTAACATGAGGAATATCAACAATGGAATGTCGATTTCTTTGTCTAGTTTTTGTATGAACTACTGGAGCAAAAGTATCACAAGGGAAAGGTGAAATGTAATCATGTTGAGAACCTTTTTTCCGAGGTTGATATGAAGTTTTGTTTCTTTGAAAGTAGGGATTAGCTGGGGTATGATTTATGTGACGCCTTGAACGAGTATCTGGATTTACAACATCTGACCACCGTTTGGATGTTGAATTTGGATTTGGTATTGAAGGGGTAAAAGAATTGTTATGCCTTGAAATCAGATGAGGATTATGAGAGAAGTGAAGATGGCGAAGAAGGGTGAAAAGAGCATATCCAAACTTAAACCAGCCCGAATTGTTTACACTAGATGGTATAAAAAAGAAGATGGGATCGATTTTCCGTATACGTTGATCTAGAATAATATGCAAATATGATCCTTTATCATTTTCAATCTTTCTAATAATCATCCAGGTTCTGAGCATCACCATTATTTTGCAGGATTAAAATGAGATCTTTTAGATGATTGGCAAGAGAAGTTGAGATTTCTCCTAGTGTAGAAGATGAAGGAGAAAACTCTTTGACTTGTATTACATCCCGGATTTAAATCATGAAACATTCAAGTGTTTTTTTTCCAACCCAACTGACTCGTCTGAATCTGTGTCATCATATCTGAATCTCTACATGTTGTGTGTGAACCTTACTTAATACATTCGATTCATACTTATTACCAAATAAGTTTTAAATCTAGTAAGATACCTGCCTAACAAGTCCGGTATAAAATTGTGCCAGATGCAAACACCACCGAATCATACCTCAGATATAAATGAAAAAATAACCAATCTGATATCTGATCCGAGCCAAGCCGGACGTCGAGTAGTATTCATTGATTGATGGTCAACCAACATTCATCATATGCATGGAACGTTCGAAAACTAGATTCAAAATTAATCCTTCAATTTTCAAGCGCACGGACCGTTCAATTTCGAATCTCATATATTCGAAACAAAAAATCCGAAAATCTAAATATATGCCTTTTCCAAAACACTCAACTCAACTAATAGTTGTTTAGTACATTCAATGGCTATAAGTGTTGAACAGTTGAGTTAATCAGACACTTGGCAATTGTAACCAAAAGATCTGCAGTTTGAACCCTAAGTAAAGAGGGTTATGACTATGGGTGTTATACTACCGTAGTTGACAAATTAATGATCCACATACCAAAAACGAACTTTAGACTATTGGTCGAGAGTCCTAAATATGACAACTATTTTCTCAATACTGTATGATCCCATAACCCTCTTTCAAAAAAAAAAAAAATGAAATTAATGAACCAAAGAAATAGAAAGCTAGTAGCAGTTGCTTCGAAAAAAAAGAAGAAACTAGTAGCAGGCTTGTAAACTTACCAAGAGAACCAAGGAGACATATGATTGTTGCAAAGACAGTGGAACTGAATGCCATCTTCCCAGCAGTTTAGATCGCAACTACTGATTTTTTTACTTATGGATCTTGGAGATCCCATCCTTTGCTCATTATAAGGAAAAATCCAAGGTGTAAAAATAAAAATGATTTAATCGATAAAACAGGCTGTCTAATTATAAATTATTACAAATAAATCGATCGACCTACCCACTTAGATCCCCAACACAGAACAAAATATCGTTGTACTTATTTAACTCAGGAACACCACAAAAACAGAAAATATATAGAACAGTTATTTTCAAATAACAAAACAAATGGCAGCTACGAAATTAGAGAAATTTTGTTTTCAACTTCTAAACATTTTGGCTTGACATCAACATCAAAGCCGAAATATGAGTTTTTTATTTGAGCAGTACCCATCTATGATCAGTTTCAACATGATCTGTTGTTTTTTCATCCGTACATATCTCATACATATGTGGCCATTCGCCTTCGAATTCTGATGGTGATTGAGGAGCAGGAGGAGGAAGGGGTTGCGATGGGGGAGAAGATGGTGATGGTGGTGAGCTTCCACAAAAACACTTGCATCTTATATCGTTCTGTAGACGACACCCATATTTTACTGGTGGAAGTCCCTCTATGGAACACTGTTCATCACACCAATTCTTACAAATTAAATGTGCAAGTTGAACCCTTAGGAATTGGTGCATGAGCGGTTGAGTCAATGTAGATATCTCTAGGCTGACGCCATCTCTACATTTATGCCAATCATTAAGTAATGTTATGTGTTATATTGCTTCTAAGTTGTAAAAGTGACCAAAAAATAAATTTCAGACTTGGATCTTCGACCAATGGTCACCCAACATTGATCGTAAATATCGACATTCGAACGGTTCAAAAACTAGATCAAACACACTTCGAGATGAATCCTACTATTTTTCAAACGTAAAGCCTAAACATGTACATCTTTATACGGCAAAGCCTAAACATGTACTTTTTTTTTATAAGATCCAACAAATAAAAGTCCCTTTTAAACACTCCTTCCGTTTTAAAAAAATAGACTTGTTTTATGTGTAATTCGTACGTAAAACCAGCCTATCTATTTGAAATGGAGGTCGTATGCGTTTTGAATACTCAAATCTACTGATAGCTTAATCAGGACCCTTGGCAGCAAATGCAACTTCTTGGACCCTTAACAACTGGTCCAAATGCTAAAGAAAACCTCTAGATATTTGGTAGTGAGTTATCAATACGACAACTTTTTTCACACTATGATTCAATAACCAATAACTGTAGTATACACATGCAACTGTTCTGAAAATTAATACTAACAAACTGATTCCTTGAAACAGCATTACATTACATTTCATTTCATTTTCTCTACTTTATCTTTCGGAAAAAGTGAAATTAATTTGCATAGCTTATTAATGATGCAAGGAAATAGAAAACTAGCAGGTGTAAACTTACCAAGAGCAGCAAAGAGACATATGATTATTGCTAAGACACTGCTGGAGGTGAATGCCATGTTCCTCTTCCGAGTTTAGATCGACCAACAAGTGGTTTTTGCATATGGATGTTGGAGACTCCATACTTTGCTTATTATAAAGGAAAAATGTCTCCAATATTAAAAGTATTTAATTAGCAGCTGTTTGAAAAAAACCCAAGGTGTAAATATAAACTCACAATTTCTTTTTTACCCTTCATTTTGTTAGTCCAAATGTAAACGGCTAGGTGGATACCATCTATACATATATACGCAAAGTCATTTACGACCAAATCTTACTAACCCTGCAAATGGTGGTACATTTTTACTTGAGAGAGTACCAAATCTCATATAAGATAAAACACTTTTCAGTTTGTCTTATATGAATTAACCTCTCTAGGATACTGGTATCCCTAATAGCAATCATGCAATTCTGCTAGACTTGTCTATAGGTTTGGCTAGGGAATAAGTGTTTTTCGATAAACAAAATATGCTACGTTAATCGACTGATAAAAGAGTCTTACTACTTATAAGGATTTTGTTTTTGTTCTAGAAGCTAATGATTTCATCAAACTACTAGTTAAACCATAGTTTTCCCTGATATTTTTTTGGTCATATTTTTAATAAACAAAATTAAGAAAAAGATCCACTATGACGACTATTTTTAGTGGAAATCCAAAAAATTGAATTGTCGCCCGTTTTAGCTGTATTAGCGGCTTCCCTAATAGCCATTATTATCTCCATTGTTTATATTGTGATCCTCTTACAAAAATGCGAGAAGAGCATTATCAAGACAAATTGATGACGATTATTTAAGGATGAGTAACTTCATTATATCTTCAAGAATACGAGTACATGAGTGTTATCAAGTTACAAGCATGAGAAGATAGATACACACTGATTCTTGTTCCCGGTGCATTTTTAGGTTAAGAGTACGTAGGTTTACAGCGAATGATGGTTAACGATTCCTGGTGCTTTTTTAAGTTAAGAGTAACTTCATTATGTCTTAGATTTCTCTTAAACCCATGAGGTAACCATGGATTGAACTACAATTTTATGATCTCATAAAATGCCAAATGCTAGGCACTGGTGTTGCTAGGTCTATTACGATCCACTAGTTAGATTCAGCAAAAAAATCTACCACTTATAACATGATATCCACCTAGTTAGATCCACAACACACAACAAGGTATCGTTGTGCTTATTTTTATTAGTATCTCATTTTTAAACGTGGGTGCTGAACTTGAGCACATGCAAGAATATATTTAATAGAGGAACAAAACTGCATCTGTGTATACAATTATTTTCAAGTAACAAAGACAAAAGGCATCTATGAAATTTGTGAAATTTTGTTTTACTTCTCACAAGCTTTTGAACAAAAGCTTTTTCTTATTTCATTTTTTATCCTTTTCCAACAGTCATTTTGGCGTCATATCAAAACCAAAAAAAAGAGAGCCAAAAAACAGTTTCTTGTTTTAGCACCTATCTGCCAGTTTTAACATGGTCTGTTTTCTTGAAAGTTCTGAGATGCGTGCTGTACAGTTTTAATACACATAGACAGTGGGATTCTTGTTAACTTACACATCAACTACATTATTAAAAGGTAGATCTATAGAGAACCGACTAAAAAATGAACTGAGCCACCAACAAATTGTACTGAAGCGCATTAATACTGACGCTGAATGGTTGTTGGAGGCACTCAAATTATTCACTACATCAGAAACAGGCCAGGTCTGTCGTTAATAGAGATTATTGACAGTACCCGCCTGTCGGACTGTCTGTCGTATTTTATGGTGTCGAAAATCTAAATTGATGGTAACTTACTGTCAATAATTATTAATAATAAACTACGAGCCTCCCTTTGTAAATTATTTTGACGGGAATAAAGCGTCGTTCATTCCAAAATTGAATTGCCATAAAATACCTTATTGCTTAAATTGCAAACAAAAGAAATATGAAGAAATAAGAACATTTTTAACTTCAACATAAATTGACATATATTATAAATTTTTTTTCGAATTCTTCGTCCAAACAACATCCAAGAAGATGACATCGAAAAGAAAAAAGAAAACAAGAAAATAAACAAAAGGCTAAGATAGTATTAGAATCCAAAAATCTTCCTACGTAGCTAAACTGCTGTCAACCAGCTGAACCATGACACTCCAGTAACACTTACAACTCTCACAGATCAGGAACTAGGAGATGCTCAAGTCGTAGATACCTTTCAGGTTGATCCAGTCTTACATCCAAAACAGGCTTTCTTTAGCCCTTTTCAACTGCCCGAATGTATTCTGAAAACGACATAACAATAGGAACAAATTAATAATTGTAGATGGAATGTAAAACATACAATGGAACATATCCAAGGTTTAGAATTCAATCACCTTCAGATAGATAAACATCCTTTTTGAAGAACAAAATGAAACCTGACGACAAAAGACTGACGGGATTTAACTCTCTGTCTGCTCCCTTAACCTTCGGATGGTACTTCTCACAGTGACTGCACTAGCGGTGCTGCAATACAAAAACAATAGAAAATAAAAGAGATGGATGGCTTTTTGATTGCATGTAGCTTACAGATATAAAATGGAAATTAGACATGAGAATGAGTCTTACTTGGAATGCTGACTGATTTCCACAGGATTCACAGAAGTACTTGCAATGCTGACTATTTGGAAATTAGTCTATCAAAAGGAAATACCAAAGCATAGTGCCAAGATATAATGGAATTAAGAAACTGAGTCTTAGAACTCAACACAACCCCAAAACATACGGGTGGGGAAGATTATCAACACCGAAACGAAACAAAATAAGAAACCAAACCTTAGTTCTGACTTCTGATGGAGGAAGATATCCTGACGAAGGAAGAAACAAAATCAGAAATCAACCCAATTAGTGGTAGTTCAATTGAAGAAATTCTTCAGAACCTACACTGGAAAATGGACTTTGTTCATTAGCCATCCCTAATTAAGGGTATGAATCATTCAGAAAATTATGGTTGCAAGCTAAGATGCTTTCACAGGACAGATATTCATCAGGCGATAGCTAAAGAATTCATCAGGCGATAGCTAAAGAATGTTTGATGTTATCATGCATTAAAAAAGGTCTGCAAGACTTTTCACTATAAACTTACTGGATCAGCATTTAGAAACTACTTTTGTTTATCCAAATCAATTTCCAGCTGGAGAAAAACTACCATAACAAGACGGCTTCATACCTCGTAGTTTACAGATATTATTTGTACGAAAAATCAACGTGATTCAAAAATGTACCTGCTTCAAGATCAAGCATTTGAGTTAGCATGAATGTGGTGTTGACACCAGCTACTGCAAATGGGTACTCTCACATCGCTCGATTACCTTCTTGCTTTTGGAGAAGATCCTAAAAAGACTTTGGCAAGCCAAAAGTTTAAGCAGTTAGTCACTCTACAAAGCCCTCGCGATACTGTAGGAAACAAGTAACACCGTACTAGCATGCCATTAACAATATAAAAATCAAAAAAGGTTACAAAAGAATGTCAACCAGTCATGTTCCACTAATCATGGAATTGAGATCAAGAAAATGGTAACCAATACATAAGAAAACTGCCTAGCTAGCTAGCTAATAAGACTCCCACTAACCTTGAATTGAGGGGTATAATCTCAACATTCCTATCAACTTCTTCTCTGTATGAAAAAGGAAATGTTAGTCGAACTTCAGAAATATGTTAAAAACAATTAAAATGTAAAAGAGAAAGGAAATCCATTCACCGGAATTCCAGATAACTAACCTCATGCCAGTGTAAAGAAACTCTGACAAACTTACATATAGGCGAGGTGTGGTATCTTGCTCAGGTCAGGAACTGGTCCTGTCAAGATGCAGTTCTTAAAACTATAATCTTATCAGCTCAGGAAAATAGAGCATGGGGTTGTAATCTTTTGCACCATCAACCATCTATCACTTGGTCTGTAATGGGCATACATAGACAAAGATCCAGGCTTGCTATGAGTCTTGGTTTCTGCCTGAAATTTAACAGCATGATATTAGACACTTGACATAGATTAAGCCACGGATCTTAAGTCCAGCACTGAAAAGTTTTTAAGCAAATATAACGACAAAAGAAAATATAAACTATTACCATTTTCAGTCATATGTTTTTCAATAGTATCTCTGTATTCAAGAGTAGTGATACCTTCTTCAACTTGAATAGTATCTCTGCATTCAAGGGTATAGTTATCATTCAACAACATCAAACCACATTTGGTCTGGAGTGATGGTGAAGCATCCAAATATGGATTAGCAGCTGAAGATTTTTCTAATTTCTAATTTCACTTCACTTCTGTACAATTAGTAGGAAATCGTTCACCCCAAATACCAATCCTTATGCTGTATTGTGTACGCATACATAACTAGAAGATACAACCTCGAGTGCATAACTAATAGGATTAAAGACTTGAACATGAATACCCAAGTACACTGATGCTTCCAGGAGATGCTCATCCAAATTACTAGGATAGCTTTACCTTATTAATATAATTGAATTTTTGCCCAAAAAGGAAAATT
Organism: Papaver atlanticum; assembly: GCA_023531105.1. Classification (NCBI taxonomy): domain Eukaryota; kingdom Viridiplantae; phylum Streptophyta; class Magnoliopsida; order Ranunculales; family Papaveraceae; genus Papaver; species Papaver atlanticum. Next base: position 986,168 of record JAJJMB010001069.1, on the reverse strand, counting down.
TGCATAAAATCTTACCTGAGTTGATTCTTTTTTCTGAAATTTAAGAGATTCAGGCGTCGAAATCCTTGCTTCTAATGCGTCGAATTTGTGTCTCACATAAAAAGAAACAAAAAATATTCTAATAATAGAAAAAAAATCGAATCAAATTGGGGGAAAAACAGAGGAGGTTAGAGTGTTCACTTCAAAAGTGAGAGAAATTCGTTCAGTGAGTAAATCTTTCCAAACAAATCCGAATAAACACTGAGATGAAAAAATAATCAGATCTGAGATGAGAATCGGCTAGGAAATCGAGATGAAGAAGTAAAAGCAGAAATAGAATATCAGACCTGAGATGAGAATAGAGATGAAGATTAAAATCAAACTCTCCAAATCAAATCCCACCACGAGAGAAGATTGAAACTAAAATCTAGGGTTTCGTTTTTTCCTTTCTCCGACTCTGGAGGAACTCCGAAGAAGTGATAGAAATTGAACGATTTTTTTGGACACTCCTCAAAAATGGAAGGGGACTACTCTACATTTTTTGGGTGGATATTTGAAATAATTTTGAGTCACCTCTTATCTATTTTTTTCTAATACCAAACCTGCCATTGAAAATTAAATAAGTTAGTGTAATGATTAGTGAGTTAATTAATGATTAGTGAGATTAAATTATTAAGTTGATATTTTTCAAAAGAACAATTATTGAGAGGGAGAAGAAGAAGATGAAGATGAGGGTTTTGGAAGAAAAAAAGTTAGATCTTTTTCTTTAAGAGCCACAACAAGAGTATGATGTTTTGGGTACTCACGGATACTTCAAATTTAGTTAATGGTGCTTAAATTGGCCAAAACATTCCTAAAAATGAACAATTTACAAATTGATTTCGGTTTGGTTAACAAAGTTCCGCTACGACATCTGAAGAATATGAAGCCGAACTCATCTGCAAGTGCAGTTAGTCTAATGTTTCTGAAAACACAGGTAGCCGAACTCAGCTTTAATGGAGTTTTTTCTTTCAGAGAAAAGTTCGATTAGGAGAAGAAAATTGCGACGTAACCGAACTCAATATATAGGTTTTTCAGAGTAAAGTTCGGTTAGGAGAAAAAATTGCGGTATAACCGAACTTTTTGCGACGTAACCGAACTTTTTGTGACGTAACCGAACTTTTTTTTGCGACGTAACCGAACTTTTTGCGACGAAACCGAACTTTTGCGACGTAACCGAACTTTTTGCGACGTAAACGAACTTTTTGTTGCGACGTAACCGAACTTTTTGCGACGAAACCGAAACTTTTTGTGACGTAACCCAACTTTTTTGCGAGGAAACCAAACTAAAAGTTCGGTTGAGACATTTTTTTTGCGACCTAACCGAACTTTTCTCTGGAAAAAAGAAAAACCTCCATTAAAGTTGAGTTCGGCTAGTTCGACAAAGTTTTTCACATAATTCCTAGCCGAACTTCTCTCTGCAACTTCCATTTTCAACTCATTTTGATGATTACTTCACATTTTTTCAACCAAAAACGAATGACAAGTAATGGGTTTGTTATAATTTTGATTTTGATTTTGTTTTGTTAATGATTTAAATTAAGCTATATATAGAGCTGGCGATGGTGGTGGTTTGAGGTGGTCGGTGGTGGTGGTTATATATATATATAGGTGGTGGTGATGGGAGGAAGTGGTTATATATAGATATATGTTAAGGGTAGGTTAGTCATTTCCACACTTTAGGACACCCCTTATAACTATAGGGTAGATATTCTTATCATTTAATAGTCTCCACCATTTTTGAGTAGTGCCCAAAAAATCATTCTAGAAATTAATCTGATAAAATGAATTTGGTGAAACTAAACTTTAGTGGTTATCGTTTTGTATGCCCGTCAAAAATGAAGCCCAGTAAGGACGTGACTAATTTACCTTGATAGTCTTGGCCCGTCAAAAATGAATTGACAGGAATCCCCCGTCAAATTTCTCAGAAGGGCCCGTCAAATTTACCTTGATTTAGCGTAGTGATTGGTCTGCCAGTGGACAATCTAAGAAAGTATTTATGCATTTGAATAGTTAAACAAGATGTGTGTTAGGTCACATACATAATTTCAATCAGGACAACCTGATCGACTATCATCAATACAATCAGCTCTCTAGGGCCGGGTCGCGTGAGTCGTGACCAAACAGAAAATCAAGTATTGAGAAGGCGCAAGGGAAAGATTTTTTCTTTTTTCTACCCCACTTTCTGAACTAATTTCATCCAACATAATTTACTATTGTAATCGGAGTTGCATAATTTATAATGACAACATCCAACAAGATATAAGAGTAAGGGTTATGGTAGTGTCACTCTTTCAAATGAAGGAGTGCACTACCAATTTGATCAAAATAGAGGCTGCTATGGGTAGGTTTCTACCCACTTTCCCCAAAACTCGTTGGAACACTCGTTCAATCGAGCGAGTGGTTGGGAGTGTAACACTAGACGGGGGACTATCCTCTGTCAGGAAAAAGAACAACAAACAGGAGATTGTCTCCCGTTTATAAAAACTTTTATGGGTTGACGGGGACAGTCTTCCGTTTTTTTTTCTTTACGGGGGACTGTCCTCCATTTGATGGGTTGAAGTTTTCTTCTTCCTTTCGCATCAATACTCTCCATCCACGTCTTCTTCACCAACACCGACTACTTCAACCCAAAAAGCTCGTAGGAAGCAACAAATTAAATTTACTACTGATGAAGATGTAGCTCTTTGCGAAACACATATAGCAATAACGGGTGATGGTAATGTGGTATGCATCAAGGAAAGACCAAATATTGGGATCGAATTATTCCATTATTTATCGAAAAAATGAAAGGTAACCCAAATGATAGAGACAAAACTAGTTTAGAAAACCGAATATGTGCTATAAAGAAATACGCTAGGCTATTTGTCTCGGTTCTTGGAAAACTATTTCGAGGAGGACGAATAAGTGGTTACGGAGTCGAGCACACGGTAAGTATTTTTGTTTCGTACGTATTGCTCATTATGTTTGTAAATGAATACTAATATGATAAGTTTACGTTGTAGGTGATACGCGGTCAGATTGACTTCCAAAAGATACATGGGAGACCCTTCACCCTTGATGAGTGCTACGAGTTATGAAAGTAAATAAGAACACAACTATGTAACGTGGTTCGGTTTTGTAGATGTAAAGAAAATGAAAGTAAATAAGAACACAATTATGTAACGTGGTTCGGCCTTGCAGGCCTACATCCACGGTGAAGAAAACTATATCTTATTTATGAGGGTCTTACCCTTTGATGAATTACAGATGCCTCTCAAACTTCTAATTCTCTCTTTCTCTGTTTCTAGCTCTCTTTGGAGTAGAACCATTCAAGATTAGATGTCCATTTTTTTCTACCTGGACTGGTATTTATAGGCAAAGGGAACTTCTGAAGATATGATGAGGTACTTATGGATCTATGACGATATGATAATCTCTTCATCGCTCGGACTGGCTACTTGTTATTCTCATTCGAGGTATATTGTACTGCTCCTTCTTCTGGTGGCACTACTCATCGTGTTGCTCCCTCTTCGGGTAGCACCGTTCATCGCCCTTTGTATAATTTTCTGACACGATGTACCTTTTTCTACAACTGTATCGCATCTCTTCTGATTCTCATTAAATGCACCGTTCTTCTTTTAGACTTGACCGTCAGGATGATTTGACTAGACCTTACACACGTCCTTCATGAGGTGAAGCGGTAGATATCTTTATTCTGGTGTAATCACCTTTTAGGTATTTATTCGGTGTATCTCTCATACTTTCTTATCAAGTGATCGCCTTCTGTGATGCTTACACGCGGCGATCGGGTATTTTGCCCTCACAATAATTCCACAATAAATAAGCACCAACTATAATATGTTGATTCACTGCAAACTTATACATAACATCTCTATATTTACTCAAATTGTTACCATCTTCAGCAAAAAATTTGCATCGGACAATATCATGGGATCTTAATTACAAGATCTTTTTCATTCTTTTCAACTTTCAACCAACATAAGATAAAAGCATAGAGCACAAGAGAAGCCATATGTAAGATTGTCATGCTTCAAGAAAAATAAAAAATAAAAAATAAAATTTTGGACTATTCCAATGAACATCTGATTCATTGCCAAATGGTAATTTGCAATTCGTAATGCAAGATTGATATATATTTCTTTAAAGAAAACTCATAAGGAGAATTTATTAATAAAAGAAAGGAAAAACAAAAACAAGAGAATTAATTAATAAAACAAGTCTCTTGAAGAAAGAAGCAAAAAATAAAAATAAAACTAAAATAGCTGGTATAGAGGAAAATTACATCAACAACCTCATGAAAAGTATTTCATCAGATAATTCTTTTTAGGGGATTTCAGGTAAATCCATCTTTTGGTTTCTTTTTATACAAAAGGTTGAAAACCATGGAGGAAAAGGAATATTTTCTATCACCATGTTCTCCAATACTGGCAATGATGAAAATATTGGATAATGATCATATTAGTATCACCTATATACATGGTTAGCATATTAAGTTTATTAGCATTAACAACCATGTTTAACTTCTGCGAGGAGAACCATTCTTTATGTCTTGCTCTTTGTGAATAAATGTCACATTTATCCTCAACAAGTTCCTTTCAAAGAACCAGGAGTAATAGCATTAATAACATTTTTACAACGACTAGTAGTATTAGGCTTAGTCTTATGGTGTGCTAATTTAGCTGCTAGATTAGCAGTCCACGTCAGCCTGGACAACCTCCTAAGTCCTATGGTAGTGCTAATCTAACATGCTATTCGTTGAATAAAACAGCGCTGGGTGCTGAACAATTATGTGAAAAAACCTGGCGCCGGATGGAACAGTGTTTGACTAGTCAAACTAATTGACTGCGCTGAACCATTCAGCGCCACGGAGTTTCCCATATCAACTGCAACATCGACTTCTTCTCCATTTCTTCATATTCTCTTCTTTTCTTTCTCATTTCCTTCTCCACTGCATGATTCCATTCCATATGATTTTTTCATCATTTTTTCGATTCACTCCGTGGGCTTGTTCAGTAACAAATTTGTGATCGTTTGAGGGTGGTTTGGTGCGATTCTGTCCACGAAATCAATTGCGGTAAGAAATTTAAGTTTTAGGTTTTATGATTTTTAATTATCATGATATTTTGATGATTGATATTAGTTATTTAGATGATTTAGATGATATGTGTTAGTCTTGTATGATTTAATTTGATTATTTGTGATGAATTTTGTTTGGGGGATTTAATTTGATTATTTGTGATGAAAAAAATATGAAATTTTGATTAGTTGTGATGAAAATGAATGATAATTTGTATGATTAGTTTGTAGGTAAATTTGTATGATTATTTGTGATGAAAATTTGTAGGTAATTTTGTATGAAATTTAGTTATAGATATTTTTTTCATGTTTGTTATTGATTGTAGTATGAGTATGGATGATTTGCTAGAACGTTTGGATATAGTATCGTCAAAGAATATTGATGAACATGTATGTCAATATTTTATGAGAGGTCCTTACAATGTAAATTTAGAAGTAGCTTGAAAGAGATTGAAGTGTTTTATAAAATTGTAGTGCAAAATAATCTGCCAGCACAACGATATTGTGAGAATTATGGATTTTCTTATATTTTTGAGTTTGATTTCGTAAAGGGGGATAGAGGCTTAGTTAAAGCCATAGCTGAGAGATGATGGGAAAAGACGAAGAGCTTTCATTTTCAGGAGTTTGAAATTGGCATTCTTTCTTTATATTGGTACATGTTAACGGGAATTCCCACTGGTGACCCTAGTAAACGACTAGTAGTTATGTCGCCGTTGGGTAGTGATCTAACATATTCGGCTCTAGATGATTTATATTTTTTGGATATCAAAAATCATGGTGCATGGAACTCTAAGGCTAATTCAATATCCTTGGCTATCTTGAAAAACTACATTAAAAGTAGAGAAAACCAGTAGAATATTGGATGTGCAGGGACATTGACACGAGCATTCTTTCTTTGGTGTTTTGGTCATTTTCTTCTTAAGGATTCTAGTGGAAGAGTAGATAAACGTTGGGTTCTATTGTTAGATGATTTAGATACAGTTGGGGAATATGATTGGGGTATAGCTTCGTTAGGCAATACCTACAAATTTCTTGACGAATGGTCAACCAACGGTAAGGATATGTCTGGCATGGTTATGGTACTTGAGTATTGGTACTATTATTATTTCCTTAACATGCAACCCTTGCTTTGTAAGACACTAGGAGGAAATTATGATGTTTTCCCAAAGATTTGTCTCTTAAAGAAGATTAACATTATATCAAGGAAGAGAGAACATGGAGGAGGCCAAAAGGATACGAGGAAACACTCAGTCAAAAGCGTAAGAACATAAATTGACACTAGAACAAGTGCATCATGTATTTGGAAACCATGGGGAGATAGTGAGTTTTTTTGTGGGATACCATTATGACTACGCACTGTATTTATCCAGAAGGAGAGTTGTGTTTTTTTACCTGGAAGAGTTAGTTGTTACTTGGCTAAGATATTCCATAGGAAGATAGTAGGTGAGATTGTAGTCCCAGCAAATCCTCCAAATTTGCAATATGTTGTGGACACAACAATTGTAGATGTAGGAACCAACTATTATACAGTCACTAAGGATCAATATAACAGTTGGTGGAAGAAGAAGAGTGTTAGACCTTATCTTACTGAGTCATACCATGCACAAAACGTCGATGAGATAGCATTGGGTAGCTCAGCTATTCCTCACCATTTATTTCCTAATCATCCGCCTCCTAACATGATGTCACAGACATATACTTATGGCACACAGAATGATCCCCTGTCACATCTGTCGGAGATAGATTTCAATTTACCATTTTCTAATGAAGTCGGCGTAGAAAAGCAAATACCAGTTCCAATGGTGCCTTGTCTGTATGACTTTCCCAGATGGGTTTGACATTGGTAAGTACATTTACACTTGTTTGCATTTTCATTTTAAGTTTCTTGAATATTTAACTAAATCTCTTTACTTTATACTTGTAGGAGGACAGCTACAAGTATATGGAAAGAAATATTTATTCAAGCTTGGAGCTTGTCAAGTCGTATGTAATGAGACATACCGAAGAGCTACAACTTCATGTTCCTCATCTGGCAGATCTTCTTCTTCTTCAATACCATCTATCTTTTCCCAACAACCAAACAATCCAGAAGACCTTTCATTGGGTGGTACATATACACATTGGCCTTCAAACAATCCAGAAGATTATTACCATCTTAGGAGTGAAGATGGAGCTACTACATCACAATATCAACAATAACATCACCAAAGCAACGAATTTACCGATGCGATGTTGGATGAAAGTGATCCTAACACTGTTTATGATACTCAATACCCCCAAGAACCCCGTCATTTCTTTTGATCTAATGAAAGTACTTGTAGTGGTTATGAAACCACTTGTAGTGTTTAAAACATATGGAGTGTCATTTCTCTTTTATGGAGTGTTATATTTTTATGGTGTGTTTTAAGTGTTTTTTATTTAATGGAGTGTTATTTTTTTTATGGCGTGTTATAAGTGCTTTTTATTTAATGGAGTGTTATATTTTTATGGCGTGTTTTAAGTGTTTTATTTTTATGGAGTGTTATAAAAGCTTTTTGTTTTCGTTGTATTAGGTACATTATGCAGGGAATTTTTTTTTTTTTTCCTTTTCTTTCTTTCTCTAATACATTTTTTCCCCAGTATTATCATGGACAAAAGAATTATGAAGCAGAGTTTAAGAGACCATGGAAACATGAATCGGTTTTCCAGATCCTGAAGACCTATCAACCAGACTACAATCCAGAGGTGAATAATGATGATGGACCTACTCAACACACTCAGCCTACTCAAGATAGTCAACTTACTCAAGACAATGAAGCTGGTACTTCCGCTCCAGTAATTATGGATGAATATTTGGAGGATATGGCAGTGTTCGGTATCTTATCATTTACTCCTGGTTCTGAAACCTCAGACATATCTTGTAGAAGACGTTATTCCGAACAAACAGATGATGTTAGAGATAATTCCAAAAAAAGGGCTCGTGAGGCTAAAGCATCGCACAGAGCAGATGACAAAATGGATAAGCTCATCGAACTTATTAAAAAATCGCAAGCACAAAGTGTTTCAAAATATGAAACAGAGGAAGCGTACCTTAAGATGCACATGGAAAACTCAACAATCTTGGCACAAACCAAACAAAGAGAAAGTGACATGAAGATCCTACGCCAAAATTTGGATGAAGAAGCGGATTGGGAGAAACCCCTCTACAAAAAATGGAGGAACGAGATTTTGGTCCGTAATGGCTTGGAACCTATCCCCTAAATTAAAGTGATATATTAGTAATAATTTAAGTTATTTAGAAGTTCATATTTAAGTTTTAGTTAGAAGTAAAATTTCAATTTCAATGTACTGTTTAATTTTAAAAGTAGAATTTGAATTTCAATGTACTTTTTTAATTTCTTCAAAAAATATAGTAACCTTGTTTTGCGATGTAATGAAAGAATTCCTTAGTTTGGTAAATTTTTAAATTTTGAAACAATCAACCATTGGAACAAATTGTCTAACATTTCACAATTCAAAATTTGAAAACATAGCCAATGGTGGTGTAAACTAGGTGTAGGAAAAAAGGGAACATTTAAAAATTCAAAATTTGAAAAAAAATAGTCCTTGGTGGTGTAAACTAGGTGTAGAAAAAAAAGAGGTCAAACGCCGAATGGTTCAGCGCTACCAGTCTGCGCTGAATGGAACAGCGCCAGCACCTGGTGCTGAATGGTTCAGCGCAGATACCCTGGAATATTCTTCCAGCGCTGAACCATTCAGCGAAAAGGTGATTTTTGTTGCGCTTACTTCAACTGCGAGCAAATGCTAAGAGAGAGAGAGAGAGCTAGTGTTAACAAATAGACGACACTTTTTTTTAAACTGCAACACTTTTTGGCTAATCTAACATCTCAATCTAGCCCATAAGACTTAGCCTTAGGAGATCTTTGGTTAGCAACCTTTGTTGCTAATTCTTCAATGGCTTGATTTGCTGCTTGAAGTACTATTTTCTCAACAAATGCAAGTGGAGCACTGCCGATATTAAGCGTACCCTTCCAGTCTAATTGTAGTTTCACTTCTCGGGGGAATTTGTAGTTATAGCCTCTTCCTCGACAAAAGTATCACCCATAACTTTTGTGTTAACCACACGTTCTCTATTTTTATCTGTATCATCAGTCACAACCTCATCACCTGTTGGATTAGTTGCAGCAGTATTCGGTACAGTACTGCCTGGCCTAGTGGCATCTCGATCCACGTTACCATCAACTTCCTTGAAACATCACATCAGTATTGTAGAAGTATTACCTTTCTCAATAGTAGGAGGTAGGTACAGTAGCTCGTGGTACAACTACCTGTCCCTTGTTATATACTCCAGATTTCCGCTCGTGGTACAACTAGCTGTCCATCGTTATATTCTCTAGATTTCCCACGTTGTTGAGTCTTTCCCATTCTGGTTTTAGACATGCCTATCCATTGAGTATCATTAACAGTTTGACGTTGTTTGCATTCACCATGACCATTACCAATTACTGAGCAAAGAGAACAATAAGCCGGAATATGTTCATATGAAAATGCTCATAGTGTAAGACAAATGATACAATATATGCAAAATCTATAGAATCGCCGCCAAATGTGAGACTATTTTACACATAAAAACTTAAGGTTGCTGTGAGTTTCTGCATTTCTTAGCGAAGTACCCAAGTATCCATTTGCAAAAACAGAAGAAGTAAATTTTACTAACTTACGGAAATAGTACAGAGTGATCAATGATCAGGATGAAATAAATGGGTACAAGTACAACAAGCAACACAAAAAGCTAGAGAATCACACTCATTAACTAATTGATAACTAATACTACTTAATGATTCTCGATTGACTTGTCCTCTTAATAGTTGCAGCTAACATCATTCGATGCAATGTAGTCAGTAGTATTCAGATTGCAATAGTTTGTAATTGCATGGTGCCAGATCTGGAGAGATCTGAATAGTGAGCTCCGGTTCACAAGTATCTCCGCTAGGGGATGGTGGGGGTGGGGATGGAGGTGGAGGTGGGGGATTTTGACAGCAACACTGCTCATACCATTTATACCATTCTCTAGGAAAAGTATAACCACCTGCTACACACTCCTTTCTTGCCATCGAAAGCCCTATAGCTCTGCATTCCTGCTCACACTTAGGTTTTCGAATGCATTTTGTTCCACTATCATGATTAAAAATAAGATATTCTTGCTCATCCGTACATATTTCATACTCTTGTGGCCATCCGCCGTGAAATTCAGATGGAGATTGAGGAGAAGGTGGAGGAAGGGTTAGAGATGGCGGAGATGATGGTGATGGTGGTGAGCCTCCACAGCAACATCTACATCTTAATTCATGATCATGACGGCACCCATATTTTACCTGTGGTAGTCCCAAGATTGAACACTGTTTATCGCACCAATCAGAACAAAATGTGCAAGTGCTCCCCGGGGGAAGTGGTGCCTTATGGGTTGAGTCAATGTAGATATCTCCAGGAATGCAGATGCTCTTCCACGCTGACGCCATCTCTACAAATACAGTGTATAGATAACGTTACACATATGCCAACATTGGAGTGTTCAAAAACTCGATCGATCAAACACTTAAAAATGAATCTTACTAATTTTCAAACGCAAAGCCTAACATATTAGTTTTTATAAGAACCAAAAGCAAGGATACATTGATGAAAGCAGGGTACAAAAAATTAGTACCACCAAAGCATACCAAAGGGGATCACTCTATAGCAGAGGTCAAGTGAAAAAACTAAAAAATCCTCAAAGCTGATCGTGAACCAAGGAAATGGAAATCTAGTATGCGTGTAAACTTACCAAGAGAACCAAAGAGACATATGATTACTGCAAAGAGTAAAGTACTTGAGGTGAATGCCATCTTCCCCGTTTAGACCGACAACTATTGATTTTTCACTGGTATACTCTTTACTTGTGAATCTTGGAGACTCTATATTTTGCTCATTATAAAGGAAAAATCTCTATATTTTGCTCAAATCTCTAAAACACAAAAATCCAAGTTTTATAGAAATAAAATTAATTAATAACATAAAAGTAGACTTACCTAGCTACTTAGATTCCCAACACAGAACAAAATATATGGTTGTGCTTTCTTTTATTAGTATATCATTTATAAATTAAACGTGTGTGCTATACTTGAGCACATGCAAAATTATATTTAACTGAGAAACACAACAAAAAGAGAAAAATACGATAGATAGTACTGCTGCCTGTGCACTCATTTTCAAATAACAAAAGCTAATGGCAGCTACGAAACTTGTGAAATTTTTGCACATATCGGTATATTAAAGCCATAAACTGGTTTTTTTTTTTTTGTTTAGCACCCATCTGTCAGTTTTTTTTGTTGAGTAAACCCATATGTCAGTTCAGTTTTCAAGCTCTGATTTCTTGGTAGTTCTGGCATGCGTGTTCTACGGTATTCATGCTATATAAACGTAGACAGTGGGATTTTTGTTAACTTACTCGTTAACAATATCATTTTGAAAGATTTCATCAGAGGAAGAAAAAAAATATTACCTAAAATATACGAAGTATATGGCACGTAAGCTAACTTGATTATTCACGACCACCAGGGTGAACGCGCATGAGATACTCTAACTTGATTCGATCACGACTACCTCGGTGGCTGGTATAGGAGCCCTATATTCCAATAAAAGATCTACGAGGAACGACCTAAAACTAAACTGAGCATTCTAGGGGGATTGAATATGATGGGGTAGATACCTTTTCTTACTCTTTCGTCTGGAACAGTAGCATTCCTCCTAAGGTTACCTTCTTCTTATGGTGCTCAATACATGGTAAGTTAAATACCATTGATATGATGTTGAGGAAAGGTGCTAATCTTTATGGTTGCTGCATCTCGGTGGACCGTTGTGATGCGAATGAGACTGCTCACTGCGAGTGGACCGTGGTGATTGTTAGGTAACTGCAGTCTGGTCTAATACCAACTGATGCATGGTGCTTTCCTAAGTCTATGTTTGCGTCGGCAAAATGCTGGTTTTGGAAATCCAGGGAAAATGAAATATGGATCGAAGAACTTAATTCTTGCTGCTGTAACTTGGACTTTATGGTGTGAAAGAAATCATTGCATGTTAATTTACAAGACTGATAATGATTTGGGCATTGAGGCTAAATCGCTGGTGGCGGCGTGGTCATCTGCGGCAGATCATAGAGTCCATTTAGATTTCTCTAGTTCCATAATCCGTTGGACGCTAATCTTTTTGTAAATTAGTTTTGCTACCTCTAGTAACGTAACTCTGTACATTCTTCTTCATAATACAATTCTCTCTTTTAATCTAACAAAAAAATGAACATTCTAAGGGCGCTGAATGATTGTCCTGAAGCAGCTTTTGTTCTCTCATTTATTTAATTATTGTATAACACTTGGCTTATACCCAATTTGGTAGAGATAATGAGAAGAGGCGATAAAAAACAATCAGCAGTTGATGGAGAGGCTTCACACATCAACATTTAGCTTACGCCCTACATGTTAGATATTCACAATGAGAAAAGGCGATAAAAATCAATCTACAATGTATGGAGAGGCTCTAGATCAACATTTCCATATTGTATAATCACACTTAGCTTACAACACCCTCTTTATTTCTTGGGGCGGACCTCAAGAAATTCGGAAGGCAGGTACTCAATAGTCCACTGTATTGATTTTTTTAACTACACTTTGATCGCGTCATATTTCACTTTGCGTGCACCCAACCAAAAACTCTAGAAAATCCGATCAACTAATAACAACCAACTATTTGCTTTTTACTACACACTTTCTCAACTAAACCTCATCCAACATAATCTACTCTTGTATGTTTTTCACTATAAATAAGAACTAAACATCAATATGTTAATCCACAACAAACTCACTACACAAAACATCTCTTATCTCTCCTACAGTTGTTAAGTAAAAACCTTTTTTCTTTTCTGCAAAGGATAATCATGGGCTCTTACAAGATTTTCTTCGTGTTGTCTATGATTATTGCAGCTTCCTCCATCAATTTCAGCTCGGAGGCACGTCAACTTTTGCAAGCACCAACAGCACTACCTTCAATTCCTACAATGCCAACAGTTCCTACAATTCCTACTATGCCTACAATTCCTGTAAATCCTACAGTTCCTACAATTCCTACTATTCCTACAATTCCTGTAAATCCTACTGTTCCTACAATTCCCACCGTTACACCGCTACCAACTGTATTTCCCACTGTTCCAAATTTTACATTACCTCCTTTGTCCGCAATTCAATCAACAATTTCTTCTTTATTCCCTAACGGAATCCCTTTCCTCACCCCTTCACCTTCTGCAACAACTACCTCTACAACTAGCCCTTGATTTTGGTTCATATAGTATAGTTGTTTTATACTTACTACTAAAGTGTGTTATTTTAATTTGTTTGAATACAGAGTGGTGTATGTTTCTAGTAGGCAAGAGTGGATGAGCTGATATTTTCATTCTATTACTGGGTTTGTTCTTATTTATGTATTGTGTGCATGGCTTAATATTAATGCTATTAATTAATTGCGAGATTTATGTATTGTGATCTTATAAATCGAATGCCTGTGTTTCCTTGAAAAGAACTGTCGTCTAAGCAATATACGTTTTAATTCTAGTCTCCACCATATACGGAAGTGTTGAGGGCCGCGGTGACCCTAAGCCTAAGAACTTGAGGGGTCCTAAGAGGAACTTCCCTGCTTTGTACGTAGGAGACTCTATATGCATGTGCGCAATTTAGACGGTAAAATATCGACCATGCCTTCCGACTATTGCCTAAACTATGTCTCTCTATATTTAGTATTCTCCTAGTTGTTTCCTTTTTAAGTTTACGTTTCTTTCTATATATAGCTAGAACTCTGAGCTATATAAACTCATGCCGTAGAACTAAGTTTATTATCATTCAATTAATTAAATACAAGTCTTTTAAGGTGGTTAATCAAGAAACAGAAACACAAGAAATCGAAAAACCTAAAAGAAATCCTAATGGAAGAAATTGAAAATCCTGTAGAAAAAAATCTCAAAGAACCTGAAGCTGAACTGATGGAAGTGAAAGCTGAAACAAAGAAAGAAATAGACAAGTTTAAAGTTGAAGTGGAAGAGAAACTGAAAGAAGGCCATCAGTTGAAGATGAAGATTAAAGACTTGGAAGATGAAATTAACAATTTGAAGGAATCGTTGGATCTTCTTAATAGAGATGTTGTTCGTGAAAGAGAAGTTCGGATTCAGAATGAACTTGAGCGGAAAAACAAGGAAGAAGAGTCGAGTTTGAGTTTGAAAGTAAAGGAATTGCAAATGAGCATGGATGATACAGTGAAGGAGATTGAGGAGCAAAAGAAAAGAACAAGTTTGCTTTCTGTTGAGATGAACAAGTTTGATACTCGATCGAAAATGTTGATTAGAGACAAGTCAATACTAGAGAAGAAATTGATTCAACTTGAAAAAGGAAACCAAGGTTTCACTTCAAAGATGAAGTTTGCCCAAATGAATGCTGCGAAGGCTTCCCTTATGTTGAAGGATGCTGCAGAAGGAATGTATGGGGCTGCTGAGGATGAAGAGAAGGAATCAGAGATTATTATGAAGAATATCCGGAAAGAGATCTGATCACTTTCATCAGAGTTTGAAGGTGTGAGAAAGGCTTTCAAGAATATGGATAAGAAAATTGAAGAATCGTCTCAGGAGATTAAGAACCTGAACGAGTCTTCTGATAAGAAAACTTACGTTAGAATTTGGGCATGTACAGAATCTTTAGGCACTATCCTTGTTGCAGTATGTCTGAGTTACCTTGCAAGAGCACAGTAAATTGATCATCTTGTTTAACTTAGTTTTGCGTGACAATTGTGACGCATGTTCCTACGATGCTTAAGTTGTTAGAACACGTTGATGTCTTTCTTTCGGCTGGAATCCTTGTGATGTTAATTTTCTTTTTTAATCTTCAATAGCCATGTCATCTTTCTTTTGAATCTCTTCTAGTTGTTTTTTACTGTGACTGAATCTAGTTTTAATCCTATTTGTATTAATTTCACTATATTCCACTGCGCAAAGACCTATTGACCAACTTCAGTTCCCTGCAAAAGAGCCAAAGAGGGGACTCTGCTGCAGTTTCGCTCTTTAACCCCATTCTTTGACATCCTTGATTTTCCAGGTAAAATTTGACCTCAAAAATCAAGACAACCATAAGGTAGAATCCCAGAAAATTATCAGTCACATTGTTCGACTCATCTGATCCATTTGTATAAATCGAAATCTCTTCTTAAATTTCTCCCAGAAAACGTACCCTTGAGTTGTAATCACACGTGAGGGGGCATGTTGTGAATAGGCTCTAGCTAGACAAAGAGAACGGTTTGAACCACATTGTCACATTGCTATCCATTTTCTAGCTAGACATATTAAGTATTCATGAGCTGTTACCGCAAGGATATGGTTGGCTTACAACAGTCATATATATGTACCAGATAGTGATTAGATTGTGATGATTTATACACATTGAGCTTCTCTATGAATACTTCCCCGATGATGCCATAAGAATCCCTACTGCAACGATGAACATCAATAACATGCTAACAAGCAATACATAGGTTCTTCTCAATGACTTCCAATCCTCTCCGAACACAAGTATTCCCCAGAATGTGCTCACAAGTGGAAATGCTTGATTTTAATAAATAAACAATCAAGTAGTAAAGATTTTGATATGGTTTCAGAGAAATCAACCAATAAACAAGAAAACGGCGCTATATTCTTGCAAGCAATGGCCCACATATGCGAAGCAACTAGTCATGTATGTTTAGCAAGGTTGGATATAGGGAGAGACTAACCTGAACAGCATCTTACGCTGCATATCCAGCAGCTTGACCGCCCATGAACTGGAGACCATTTCCAAAACCACAAAGAAACCCTGCCAAAAGAGCCCAATTTCTACCATTCCAATCATTGACGTAAGCCTTAAGTGAAGACCGTGGTAGGTTAAATACAGGGTAGTACAGGAAGATGATGTTTAGAACGATTGCAACTACTAAACATGATACAGAGAAGTGGAAAAATGCAGTGTAGATAACTGAATGGGGATCCCCTTCTTTCATTGTTCCCAATTGATCATTCGTCGCCAAATTGAATGCTGGCGAGAAAAGGGAGAAGCAAAGGACAGCAAAAAATGTCATACCCAAGCCGATCAAAGTGCTCTTAACAAAGACCTGCTTATACATTCACCAAATCCTTAAGAATTACATTCCGGCCTTTGCAAAAAAATCACAGAGAAAAGTACACAGTACAGTGTACGAGAGAGGCCAAGGAAGAAACTATAAGTGTTGTGAAACAACCAACCTTGATTGCCCTATTATTTTCAAGCTCTATAAGGAAGCCTACAGTTCCTACCTCAGCTTTCTCAGAAGGAATGGTTCCATCCTCCATATCCTTTTTTCCATCTACAATTGTAAGTGAATTTTCTGAATATCATTACCATTGACTTTGTGGGTTTTCCAAAATTACTAGAAACAGAAATTTCAAAGTTATAACATACTGCAAACACCCGAAGAATGGCTCACCTCCGATATTGGAAGCATGGTTGGACTCTTTCTCATTTACGTAACTACAGAGCTTTGCTTTATTATCAGTTGAATTTGAAGAGTGAAGAGCAGATCGAAGACAAACTGCAACTAAAAAACAAGCAACTCGTGGGAAAAGAATCTGAAAAAACGGGTTTTGAAAAGCATGGACCATGACTTGATCCCTAGACCTATTGCCCACTAGTTGTTTTTTCATTTGAATAGATAAAACAATAGTCCCGCATAGACTAAAATTTTAAGAGTTTTAGACTTAAATACCATGGGTTTTGCCTAAAGGGCATGGCCCTCTGGGTCTACACACATTTGTGTGAGGTAGAAGACCTAGACTAGGGCAAGGTTGCCTTTCCCGTATGCGCGGTGCTTCGCATCGAAGCATGCATGCCGTCGCCGTCCATCTGGTCGACCGGGTCGGGCTCGGGTTTGGGTTCATTAGAACCAATCTTTTTACTGAAATTTTTCTTACGTGTTTTCCACACATGTAAAAGAATCTTACTCTTTGTATGTACGTGTTTGGCTACGTTTTGTGTGTCCGACACACGTACTTCTTCACTGACAAAAGCAAAAGAATTCTACATTCTATTTTATGTCTGACCTACTGACATGTGTGTCTCGCATGCTTTGACTGGCTGACAAAAGCAAAAGCTTTAACTGTTTTCAACACACCTGCTTTTCTGACAAAAACAAAAGCTTTGAGTCTTTCTTTGTCCCTGTTTTCTCTACGCGTCATAAAAATGTTTTTCTCTCAGCTTTTGTCAGTCACCCGTGAGAATCTTTTGTTGTTAGTAACGGGTCAATTTTTGGTAGACTATAAAAGAAGTTCTCAACCCAATTTTGCAAAAAAGAAAACAGAAACAACTTCTTCCTCCCTTATTTTCTTCTGCTACTGTTTTTGTTTCACTGTAAACATTTTTTGAGTACTCCTTTCAACATCACTGCCAAGTTCTTAGGGCATTCTCTTGTATGCTACAATGAGGAACGTTAACAATAGTTGTATCCTGGAGGTGACTCGTCGATAAAGATATAGCATCTCTCTGTTTATAGGAGTAGCCGGCGATATTGTCTTTTGGACAGCGTATATCATACGTGCCTCTAATATTCTGCCACAATTGTTGCTGCTACATCCGAAATCAACCATTGGCTCGAGCTAAGTATTACTCTCAGTATTTTTACAATTGTTGTCATTATTTCCAACAATCTAAAGACAATATCTTCACTACTCTAGTTTTTCTGTAAAAACATGGGGAAAAGTACTGTAGACAAACCCGCTAAGTTTAGTGGAAAAGACTTTAAACGATGGCAATCAAAAATGTTGTTTTTTCTCAAAGACCAAAGGTTAGATGAAGTTGCTTTGGAAAAACCCTCAAGAAGGCTTCATGACCGTGGTTATGAAGATAGACTGGATAGGTGGACTAGGAAGAATTATATGTGTAAAAATCATATACTTAACTACTTGAATGATTCCTTATATGATTTTTATAATGCAAAAGAGAATTTTACTGCTTTTAATTTATGGGAAGCCTTGGAAGAAAAATATCTTGCTGAGGCTGCTGGAAGAAAGAAGTTCTTGGTGGCTAGGTTCCTTGAATACAAAATGAACGATGAAAACCTTGTGGTTGATCAGTTCATGGAACTTCAGTTGATCATCAACGAAATTCTTACTGAAGGCATGGTTATTGTGAAGCTTTCCAAGTATCTGCAGTTATTGAAAAACTTCCACCTTCATTGACTGAGTACAAGAGGAGGCTGCGACACAAGACTCGTGAAATCACCATGATAGAGCCGGGGAAAAAAAATTCAAGTTTAGGAACTACTGTGCTGCAAGGACAAGAACCTGTTGTTGAGCAAAGACATGTCCAACAAAGCTCATATCCTAAATGATAATGCTGCAACAAATAAAGAACATGATGGAAAATCTGAATCCAGCAAAAATGGTAACAAATGTTGTAACTCCAAAGGTA
The DNA here is from genome assembly GCA_023531105.1 of Papaver atlanticum. Lineage (NCBI taxonomy): Eukaryota > Viridiplantae > Streptophyta > Magnoliopsida > Ranunculales > Papaveraceae > Papaver > Papaver atlanticum. The sequence goes on along the minus strand of JAJJMB010001069.1, from coordinate 967,554 downwards.
ACAATCTTAAACCAAAGGGTGGTGTCTCTAAAAAAACCATCAAAGGTGACTGCTATAACTGTGGTAAAACCGGTCATATGGCCAAAGACTGTAGGGCGCCTAAAAAGACCAAAAATGATCCAAAACAGAAGAATAAGGCAAACATAGTAGATGAATCTGGATATTTTACTGGCATGGTGTCTGAAATCAACCTTGTCTCTAATGCGACCAATGTGAGAGACTGGTGGTTAGATTCTGGAGCCACCAGGCATGTCTGCTAGTTCAGAAATGATTTCTCCTCCTATGTAAAAGTAGGAGATGATGAGAAATTGTTAATTGGAAATTCTTCCACTGCGAAAGTGGTGGGAAAAGGCAAGGTTGAATTAAAGCTCACTTCAGGAAAAACTTTCGCATTGAATGACATGTATCACATCCCGGACATATGCAAGAATCTTATCTCAGAGACCATCTTACTTGGGAAAGGTTTTAAAATTGTAACTGAGTCTAACAATGTTGTAATCTCTAAAAGTGGTGACTTCTTAGGAAAAGGTTATGTCACTGATAACATGATTAAGCTTAGTGTACTTGCTTTGAACATGAATGATAACGCATCTTCTTCTGCTTATGTTTGTGACTCCTTACATATTTGGCATGATTGACTAGGACATGTTAATTTCAAATCCATCGAAAGACTTGCTACTTTAGGTTGCATACCTAAAATAAACATTGACAGAGGTCATAAATGTGAAATTTGTGTTGAATCTAAATATGCAAGAAAACCATTTAACAAAAGGGTTGAATGTAGTACAGATTCCTTAGAACTAATCCACTCGGATTTAGGAGACTTGAAATCAACTCCAACTAGAGGTGGTAAAAGATGGTATATCACTTTGATAGATGATTACTCACGATACTGTCAGGTTTATCTTCTTAGAAGTAAAGATGAAGCTATAGAGGATTTCAAACAATATAAACTTGAAGTAGAAAACCAAAGAGGTGTTACAATTAAAACTCTTAGGTTAGCCCGTAGCGGTGAGTATGTGATACTTATAGGAGAATTTTTCAAACTTAATGGCATCATTCATGAAACTACTGCACCTTCTTCACCTGATTCAAATGGAATAGCTGAAAGGAAAAACCGAACACTCATAGATATGGTGAACGCTATGTTAGCTAGTTAAGGGTTACCTTCGAACCCGTGGGGGGAAGCAATTCTTTCTGCATGCTATATCTTGAACCGAGTTCCACTTAAGAAATCATACAAGACTCCATATGAGTTATGGAAAGGAAGACAACCTTCATATGCATGCTTTAAAGTGTGGAGGTGTTTGGCCAAGGTGGCCATTCCCCGCTCCAAGAAAACCAAAATAGGACCCAAAACTGTGGACTATGTTTTCCTAAGATATCCTGAGCATACTAGTGCATATAGGTTCATGGTCATCAGTTCTGACCATAATAACATTGGTCTGAACACCATAATGGAATCTAGAGATGCAGTGTTTTTTGAACACATTTTTCCTTTAGGGTCTAGACCTCGCAAAAGGGTCCATGATGACCTTACAGATGTTCCTTCGACTAGTCATCCCCCGTCTCTAGAAGTTGAGACCGAACCTAGAAGAAGTAAGAGGGTTAGAACCGAGACAAGTTTTGGTCCATATTTTGTGAATCTTACGGTAGAGTCTGAACCTCAAACCTATAAGGAAGCTACGAATTCTCCATAAGCTCCCTTATGGGAAGAATCTTCGATAAATGAGTGGGAGTCCATTCAGCAAAACAAAACTTGGGAGCTTGTAGACTTACCTCCTAGTAGTAAAGCCATAGGTTGCAAATGGGTCTTCAAAATGAAGCTTAGAACAGATGGAACTGTAGAAAAATACAAAGCTAGGTTGGTAGCTAAAGGCTATAGAAAAAAGGAAGGATTAGATTTCTTTGATACTTATTCACCTGTCACTAGAATCACTTCTATAAGGATGTTGATTGCTATTGCTTCTATTTATGATTTGCATATAAATCATATGGATGTTGAAACTGCATTTTTATATGGTGAATTGAATGAAGAAATTTATATGGACCAACCTGAAGGTTTTGTAGTGAAAGGTTGTGAAAACAAAGTATGCAAATTGAATAAATCTCTGTACGGTTTAAAACAAGCACCTAAATAGTGGCATGAAAAATTTGATCATGTAATGATATCTAATGGCCTTAAGGTTAATGAATCTGATAAATGTGTTTACACTAAATCTGTGGATGATGCTCATGTTATTGTGTCCCTGTATGTTGATGATATGCTCATATTAGGCAGTAACACTGATATTATTAATACCACTAAAAGCATGCTTAACGAAAACTTTGACATGAAAGACTTAGGCCCTGCTGATGTAATCTTAGGGATGAAAATCAGAAAGACATCTGATGGATATAGTCTTAGTCAATCTCATTATGCTGAAACTGTACTTAAGAGATTTAATCATGAAAATGTTAAACCTGTATCTACTCCTTATGATCCCGCTTATAACTTGAAAAAGAACAAGGGTGAGGGAATTTCTCAACTCGAGTACTCTCGCGTTATTGGCAGTCTTATGTATTTGATGAACTATACAAGACCTGATATTTCCTACACTGTGATTAGATTGAGCAGGTACACTTGCAACCCTGGGCGGGATCACTGGAATGCTCTACAGAGTTCTACACTACCTGAGAGGCACTTCAAACTATTGCTTAAAGTTTTGGGAAGTATCCTGCTGTGCTAGAAGGGTATTGTGATGCCAACTGGATATCAGACTCATATGAGTGCAAATCCACTAGTGGGTACATCTTCACACTTGGGGGTGCGTCTGTTTCATGGAAGTCTTCCAAACAGACATGTATAGCTCGATCCACTATGGAGTCTGAGTTTATAGCCCTGAAGAAAGCTTGAGAGGAAGCTGAATGGATACGAGCTTTCTTGGGAGGAATTCCACTCTGGCCAAAGCCTGTGTCTTCTATCGCAATCCACTGTGACAGTTAAGCTGCTATTGGTTGCGCAAGGAACAATTTATACAACGGAAAGTCTATACATCTACAAAGAAGACACAAGACAGTAAAACAACTACTCTCTACTGGTATTATCTCTATAGACTTCGTAAAGTCCAAAGATAATATTGCAGATCCTTTGATGAAAGGCTTATCTAGAGAGGTAGTTAGATCTACATCGAGGGGGATGAGACTTAAGCTCATAGAATAAATCACTATGAAGGATACTCAACCTTGTGAATGGAGCTCCAAAATCAAGGTTCAATGAGACAATTAATTTATGGTGATATCGAGAAAACACTATCTTTGTCCCTCCCTATGGTGTAACTGTGTGATAGTGCTACCTGCATGAATTAGGATGATCTGTTGAGATCTTAATGGGTTTCATGGATTTATTTAAAGTGGGGTGTGGCAGGACACTCTTAATGGACTCACCTATGTGGATGTTGGAAGTGGCGCCGCTTCCTATGAGAATTTGAGCTGATTCTCTAGAGACATTCATTAAGTCCGGGATTTAGCCCACGGCCAAAACGGGCACAACGGCAAGAACTTGGCAGCTTTCCTTTGAGACATCAAGTGTGGTTGTCATTTCTTAATTTTATTCACTGTTGGCGGTTCAAGACATTATGTTCACCGTTACAACAAGCAGTTCCGATAACCTCTCACTAAGTTAAGGTTCAATCTCTAGGACACCTTAGCCAAATTTTGATGTCTTCTGTTTTCTCGTGTTTTATTGATATGTTTTATCATTCATGTGGGAGATTGTTAGAAAAACGGGTTTTGAAAAGCATGGACCATGACTTGATCCCTAGACCTATTGCCCACTAGTTGTTTTACATTTGAATAGATAAAACAATAGTCCCACATAAACTAAACTTTTAAGAGTTTTAGACTTAAATACCATGGGTTTTGCCTAAAGGGCATTGCCCTTTGGGTCTACACACTTTTGTGTGAGGGATAAGACCTAGACTAGGGCAAGGTTGCCTTTCCCATACGCGCGGTGCTTAGCACCGAAGCACGCACGCCGCCGTCGGTCCGGGCAGGGCTCGGGTTCGGGTCAATTGGATCCTATCTTTTTACTGAAATTTTTCGTACGTGTTTTCCACACATGTAAAAGAATCTTACTCTTTATCTGTACGTGTTTGGATCCGTTTTGTGTGTCCGACATGCGTGCTTCTTCACTGAAAAAAGCAAAAGAATTCTACATTCTATTTTATGTCTGACCTACTGACATGTGTGTCTCGCATGCTTTGACTGGCTGACAAAAGCAAAAGCTTTAACTGTTTTCAACACACCTGCTTTTCTGACAAAAGCAAAAGCTTTGAGTCTTTCTTTGTCCCTGTTTTCTGTACGTGTCAGAAAAATGTTTTTCTCTCAACTTTTGTCAGTCACCCGTGAGAATCTTTTATTGTTAGTAACGGGTCAATTTTTGGTAGACTATAAAAGAAGTTCTCAACCCAATTTTGCAAAAAAGAAAACAGAAACAACTTCTTCCTCCCTTATTTTCTTCTGCTACTGTTTTTGTTTCACTGTAAACATTTTTTGAGTACTCCTTTCAACATCACTGCCAAGTTCTTAGGGCGTTCTCTTGTATGCTACAATGAGGAACGTTAACAATAGTTGTATCCTGGAGGCGACTCGTCGATAAAGCTATAGCATCTCTCTGTTTATAGGAGTAGCCGGCGATATTGTCTTTAGGACAACGTATATCATACGTGCCTCTAATATTCTGCCACAATTGTTGCTGCTACATCCGAAATCTACCATTGGCTCGAGCTAAGTATTACTCTCAGTATTTTTACAATTGTTGTCATTATTTCCAACAGTTACTTGGGTAGATATATACTTATATAACAACTTTTATGCTGGAACAAACGACCTTTGTTACCGAAAGACCCACCATTGCCCAAGCATATTGGTTCGCGAGGTTTCCAACACTGAGAAGAACCCCACCTGCCATAGCGAACAAGACGCACGGCCAATTATCCTGCACGAGTTAAAAATCCGTGATTAAGGAAAACTGGTTTAAGTAAACGACGATTAACCATTATTTAAGAACCAAATGGAGACGATTGTTCTGCAATCTTGCTCTTTAACCCCATCATTTAAATTGAACCACAGACACAGCTTAGTACTTGATAAAGCTGAGTGATGAAATTTGGCATACTCAGCTGGCTATCGCCGATTTGACCAAATGTTAGTGCAATTATTACAGCAGCTAAGAGATTTGTAATGGAGTAATCAAGGTAAGTATGCTGTGGAAGCCTACGCCTTTCTCGCTGAAAGAGGAATAATAGCAGGCCATGTACCTAAGAAGAATAGAGTAAGCAACATACATCCTATGGTCCCCTCTTTACTCTCAACTCCATACATCTTGAGCCTCAGTAGTAATCAAACCAAAATCTCTCAACTGATTTAATGAGAAGAAATGTATAGGAAAGATTGATAAAAACAGCACTTGCCTAATATGCTAATAGGAACAACTTTCATAGAGTCGGATTTATAGAATGACTAGCACTATATGCACATGACGAGAAGTTCATACACCAGACAACATCTAAAATTCCAGCTTGCTCTATAGTATATAGTAATGCCGTAATGGGTTATTTCATTAAGTCAAATGAAGCTGTAACTTCAATAATTGAGAATCAAGACTCAACAGCATAGTGATTAATGACTATTTTAGAAGTTCTTTACAAAAATACAACTCATTGTGTCTGCTAACAACAAATGAAAGTCTAATTAGGAGGTAAGTCACGGTAGTCGGTAGGATCTGTTGAAAAAGCTCCAGACTTTTTGAAGGCTGTTTATATGATGGACTAAGGATGACCGGGATCTATTGAAACACTAAAGCTAATTGACTTTTCGAAGTTGTGAAAGATTATGCATTCTGAACTATTGAATTAATTCCACATGGGATTGAGAATCATTGCGAGAGAGTAGAGAATACCATAACTTTGAAATCACTAACTAAATTCATTGATATTGTCGTCGGGGTCGAATGAACTGAATTTTCTCGTTGTATAAGTCAAATAAAAGGAATATTTTGATCCTATCACTACTATTAACTATCTGGTTAATAGGGGTGTGTTTCAGGTTATTTCTTTACATCAATTTACTATTAGTTGGAGGGAAGTTTGTTCCAACCATGAAAATCTGTTGGAGTGAATGCACAACCAATTATCATTGTTAACCAGGGTACTGTTCTAGTGATCTTGCTATAGAGTTTGATTACATCAAATGGATGATTTCATGCGTGACAGAGTTGCAACGAATTTAGGAGTATTTAAAAGCTTTTTTTCCATGTTAGAATTTGACTTCGTTCAAATCTTATGACAGAAGTATCTTGTGAGTTAGTGATTTCAAAACCCGGTCATTGCATAAGAAAAACAAAAAAGACAGAGACGGCCGCCATCTTTTACTATATAACATTAAGATGGTGTACCTGTTATGACACATGCCCAATGTCCATGCATATTGACATATGAGAAATGGTGATTGCACGTAGCAGTGGGCATCCAGATCACATGACTCCTTTGTTACAGTATCTGTTTTTTTCTTATTAATAGAGCCTTCCCTTTTCTAACGGATAGAGAATCCTTCTGCTCTATTAATAGACAAACCGGCACCAATATGCAAATCATAGCTCCACATTAACGATTATTGAAGGCTTAGTAAACATAAGAATAATTGAAAAAATAAAATGGATTTTACTAGTCGAGAGCTGAAAAGTAATGAGTTGATGCAAGCTCAGACTCAACTCTATATGCATGCGTTAAGTTTTGCAGAAAGCATGGCTATCAAGTGTGTTGTTCAATTAGGCATTCCCAACATAATCCACAGCCATGGAAAACCGAGGCCTCTCTGTAGCCTCGTTGATGCTCTTTCTCTACCACCAACCAAAACGGAGTCTTTGAATCGCCTAATACGTTTAATGGTTTATTTGGGCATATTTTCTACAGAAAGCCTTGATAAAAATCAAGGATTTAAAAGGGATATATACTAACAGCAACTTCAAAGATTTTGATAAATACCACCAAGACGGCGTCATCTGCTGTTATCTCTTTGATCGATCCTTTCACGATGTCACCTTTTTATTTCTTAAGCGCATGGTTTCGAGGGAGTGGCTCCACACCATTTGAGGCTGCTCATGGTATGACCTTATGGAATGCGTTGGAGCAAAACCCTGAGATACGAAAGAAGTTCCATGATGCCATGGCTGGTGACTCCGGCTTGTTGATGAGTGTAATTGTCAATGAGGGTAAGAGGGTCTTTGAAAATTTGAAGTCATTGGTTGATGTAGGAGGTGGGACTGGAGCTACAGCTCAAGCCCTTGTTGAAGCTTTCCCAAATCTTGAATGCATGGTTTTGGATCTCCCAAATGTGATTGCAAACTTACCAGGGGCTACCAACATAGTCTTCATAGGCGGCGACATGTTTGATTCCATCCCTCGTGCAGATGCAGTTTTAATGAAGGTACGTAATAACATGGATGTACACTAATAATAATTTACATTTGTTTATATAAGCTAGCTTATTACTCTCATGGTTATTCTTGGCAGACTATTCTTCATGACTGGAATGATATGGACAGTGTTAAAATACTTAAGAAATGCAGAGAAGCTATTCCATCAAGACAAGAGGGAGGAAAGGTGATAATAATAGATGCCGTGATGAATGAAGATTACATTGAAAATAAAAAAGAACAAGATTCGATTACTGAGACTCAACTACTTCTCAATATTGCAGTGATGGGTGGACCTGGTGGTAAAGAGAGAACTGAGAAAGAATGGGAAAAGCTATGTCTTGAGTCAGATTTTTCCGGCTATAAGATAATATGCACTTTAGGATTTAGGTCTCTCATTGAGGTTTATCCCTAATATCTTCTCCAAAGAAGCATGTACGTGGTAGACCTTCTTGAGCACAAAACGACACCAGTTTCCTTGGCGAACAAACAAAATACTCCGTCAATAACTGATAATAAGTGTTGTGGTATTGTAAATTACTGTGTTGAATAAAGTGTGTAATAGAGCTGCAGACTAACTAATTATGTACACTCGTTGCGTCTGGATGGAGTATGAATATCCTCCTCCTTTCATGTATCATCCAGATTTACAACTCTAGTTTGGACTAAAGAAGTTTCCATTCTTAGAATATCCGACTCTAGTTGATGAGGAAGGATAAGAGCTTTGGCATACATACAAATCTTGTATTCCAAAACCAATGATTTTTTTTTTTTTTTCTTTTTTTTGCTCGGCAAAGAAAGGAAATATATTGAAAGAATGAAAGAATTACAAAACCTACCAGCCAAACAGGCTAGAAAGAGTCGCGCAAAAAAGCCGTCCAGAAAAAAACCAGAAAAAACCCGGAGCACACAGGCTCAACAACAAACGGAGAATTAACGGGGGTTTACAAAGAATTTATACCACTCTACGATAACTAGATGACCGTTGCCACGGCGAGAAAGTATCATTTTTCGTGACACGGCGCGAAAATATCATTTTTCGTGATACGGGGAAAAGTATCATTTTTCCAAACACGTGGTGAAAGTATCACTTTTCCTGAAAAGGAAAATTAGCCGATGCATAAACCAATATATGGCTGCATAATGTGTTATGCATCCTTTGTGGTGGTTTGGATAATGGCTATGCATTCAATTTTCGAAAATTGTGCCTAAACTGAAAGTATCACTTTTCTTAAAACGGAGGGAGTGCATCATTTTATTAGTTGTAACGAAACATAAGTTCATATATAAACCAAAATGTAGAATACAAAACAAAGCTTGGCTAAGTTAGGCTAGATAAAGAGCGGCCGAGATTTGTCTAGGAGCGATAATTATACGGCCGTTGTTTTTTCAACTAACCATTATAAATACTTTATTAATTAGTGTCCTATTAATTGCTCATGATGAATGATTAATTAATTTTTCATGATAAATGTTCATTTAATGAATCTAATAAGTACATATTTTTATTAATAAATAAGTTTATTACAAACTATATATATATATATATTGATCGGTAAAGAATTTGGTGCTGGCGATTTTCGAACTCAGGTAACTGGTATCATCACCCAATGACTTTACCACTGTATTACAGTGATCCGGGTTGAAAATTATATTAATAAGTTTTAATGGTGGTAGTGAAAGAAGCAGTGGGTGGTGGAAACAGTGGCGGGTATTTGTGAGTGGTGGAGGTGGTAGTATTACTGGTGGTGGAAAAAATAGTGGGCGTGACGGGTTTTTACGTACGGTGGTTGATGTTAGTGAATAGTAGTGGACAATAATAGTTTTGTGTCTTCACAAAATGGGCAACATTTTATTGTGATAGATGTATTTGGCTGTTTTTAGCACAACTGGTAAGGACAAAACACAAATTTCTTGAGGAGGATACTAAATCATACAAGACAATATGATCATGACCGCTGGATCACCCAAATGGGATCCCAGCTATTTATAATACCCGATCGAATAAAAAAGGGTTTTTAGTATTAAAATAAAATGGGGTAATTTTTGTTAACTCCCCTGTAAAGATTGGTAATTTGCATTACCTCCCCTACAAAAATAAAATTAGCAAAACCTCATCTGGTCAATAATTCCGTCTATTCCAAGTTAGCTGACTTAGCAATAACTTACACGTGGTTTTTCGTATGGGAGGTAATGCAAATTACCAATCTTTACAGGGGAGGCAATGAAAATTACCAATCTTTACAAGGGAGGTAACGCAAATTATCCCAAAAAAATAAAAACCACGTGTAAGTTAGTGCTGAGTCAGCTAACTTAAAATAGACGGAATTATTGACGAGAGGAGGTTTTGCTAATTTTATTTCTGTAGGGGAGGTAATGCAAATTACCAATATTTATGGGGGAGGTAACGCAAATTACCCCAAATAAAATTGATTACATTTCCAGAATACAAAACAAAGTTTGGACAAGTTAGGCTAGATAAAGAACGATCAAATTTATACTTGCAGAACATAAATCTACCGCTACAAATGATCACGTTTAATTAAAATTTAATGATAAATGTTTAATTGATATTTCATAATAAATGTTTCTTTAATTAATCAAATGAATATATTTTTCTTGATACATAATAAATTTATTTGATATTAACCATATCAGTAAGCATTAATGGTGGTTGTGATGGTGGGCAGTGGTGGGGATAATGGTGGTGGATATTGGTGAGACTGGTGGAGTGGTGATGGTGGAAGAAGTGGTGGTAGTAGGGTGAGAAAAAGGGTCCTAATATAGGTAAATGAAGCACTAATGGTGGTTGTGGCGGTTGGTAGTGGTGGTGGATTGGCGGTGGGGATAATGGTGGTGGGTATTGGTGAGACTGGTGGAGTGATGACGATAATGTGGTGGTGGAAGAAGTAGAGGTAGCAGGGTGAGAAAATGTGTCCTAAGATGGGTAAATTTAGTCACCCTTGGTTAATTTTTCTTTGTTTTTTTTAAATTTGATTTTAGTTTTTTAATTACTTTTTTTTTATAAATTAAAACAATTTTTAAAAGCCAGATTTTTCCAAAAAATAAATATGCCGTGATTTTAAAATTTGCCGGGTAGGGGGCAGGAAGAAAATGAAACCTATAAATGACCAAACACATGGCTACACGCGAATTAATTGTATTCGATTCAGTTTCTCACATGTCTCTTTATTCCCCTTTTTTGTCATGATTTCTATTTTTGTCATTTCTCCCCAAATTCGTGTGATTATGCATGCTTGAGAAATAGTTCATGATAATAGGTAAAGAGACAAGAAAAGAAATGGATCAAGAATTAAATATCATTATAAATTTTAGGAAAATGAATAAACACAAATCTATGTAAATTGGGAACCCAACAATTTATATCAAAGAGAAAAATTAAATTTTAATGCTAACAGATTGCAAGATTAATCTAATTGATTTTAAAGTAATTTTAGGTGTTTTTTGTTTTGTTACAAGTTTGGTGAATGACCTTTGATGATATTTTTTTGAAGTAGTGAACAAAGTAATGTTCTACTTCCCATAGCATTTGCTCTAACGATTAACTATGTTTGTCCCAAAGGGTTGTATGACTTACATACACAATATTAAAAGATTCGAGGATAAGGACATGTTTATTAATCAACTCCTCAAAACATTTAGACCTAAGTCGATCTGTTCGATTCTTCTCAGACAATTACAACATGTATGAATCGATGGATACATTTGAAACACATATCCTTTCCCGTGCCGTTGAAACCTAGTCATAAGTACAAAACAAGGTTTGGCAAGTTAGCCTGTGTTAGTGGCGGTCCAGATTTGTCCCCACAAACTGTAGTTCTCCTGACCACACCCTCATCTCGCACGTGTGATGTACATTCTAGGTTAAAGTGTGATTATTCAGGGATGTGCCCACCGTTCTCCTGACCACACCCCATCATTCTCTCTCACTATCTCACATGCAAAACGTATCTCCCCTGCAAAAAAAAAACAGAATATCCATCATTTAGTTTTCTTGGCTTTCATGGAACACGCAGGTTCCTTTTTAGGGCTCATTTTGTTCCTACGGTTAATCTTGAGGATGTTTTACCTGATTTTGATATTTGATTTTTGTTCCCAGGGAAGATGAATCACCAATTTTTGGTAACAAAAGATGTTCTCCATGATTTTTGTATTTGATTTCCTTCCCAGAAAAGATGAATAGCCAATTTTATTTTTGGGAACAACAATCAGATTACAGGTATGATTTTCTTAGTCCCTGAAGAATCCAATTTTCGTTCAAGGTTTTGTTAGTTATTTGTATCCAATTTTTAGTGATTATTATTTTTAGTTGATAATCTGATTCCCTCAAGATAATAATTTTGATTCCTTATGTGTGTTAATTTTTGAATAATTTGGTTTTTAGTTTATTCCCTGGTGATCCTAATTTTGACCTAATTGCTAGGGGACGACCAATTTATACCTGATTTCTTAGCTCACACATCAATGTTTCATCATGGGACTTTTCAGGTTATTTACATTTAATTTCCTTTTCAAATCTGCCGTTACAATCTTCCTAATTTTGTCCATAGGAATTGCTAGGTTCCTTTGGCCTTTCATCTTCCTTTGTGTTATAATTTGTTTGCTTTCAATACCCGTTCATGTTTTGGTTGATTAATATAACAATTGTTTCATTTTTTGCCCATTAATTGTTCTGGCAATGAAAGAATGAAAATCTGCAGCCTATATAAGTCACCTGATTTTTAGAGGCAAATCACGCTCAACCACCACATCATTTCCAAGGCATTTGCATCCATCTTCCCTCTTGTGAACTTCTCCGCTGCAGTGATTCCAGGTGTGTAAATTTTGCAGGTCCATTTTCAATATAATTTCTTCTTATTATCGCATCATGTTTTATTCAGTTGCTAACCTTATTTGTTCCTTCTGAAAATCATGCAGATTGACAGAATGGCTACTATAGTTCTGCCAACCCCCGCCTGGGCCGTACCGACTCCAGGGATCCTAACACTGAAAGACTTTCAGCAAAAAAATGGAATCGGACCATGGATGACCCGAGTTCGCATTGTTCGGTTGTGGCACGAATCGGACTTCATGAGAACTAATGATGTTACCATCCTTGATTTGCTCCTGCTGGATGACACCGTAAGTTGCAAAGTGAATATGATTCCAGATCATTCTCTTAGATATGAGCACTACATAGTATATTATAACATGAACAACATCACTAAGATTTTTCTGATATAGGAAAATAATTTAGAATGCATGCACTATTATAACAGCAAAACTGAGTCTTATGAGAACAAAATATTTTGTTTCTAAAAATGCTTTCAATTATGTGTGAAGCTGTAGTTAGTTATAACCTTACCATGTCTAGATTAAACAGGATTGTAAGTATCTGCAGCCTCAACAATCAATCCCTTTTCTTTTTTTTGCTATGAAAGAGGAGCATGGGGAGACTTCTATGGAAGATCTCGATTAGTTGATTTCATTGAGAAGGGAGCTGCTGACAAATAAAACAATAATAGGAATCGTCATTCATGTTTCTTTGAGTCTCTGCATTTTGTTTTAGTGTGTTTCCTATTCTGCATTTCATTCTGGTGTGTCTCTCTTACTGCTTTTGGTTGATATGTAGTTCCCTTTTTTATGGCATTTTAGTATTAGTACCTTTTACCTTTGGTGGATCTTATTTATAACCGAAGTTAAATTCCAGGCGAACCACTGTGTAATCTGGGTTATAATGTCATCCATTTCTTTTACAACACTACATCAAGGGAACTTTCGATGCATCAAAACTTCAGGTTGATTTTTATTAAAATCTCATTTTTGTATATTCGGTGAACATGAACACAATTTTATGTTTTCTATACTAATTTTTTAAGGCATACACGTTACAAAGAAAATGTTTACCCTATCCCCAAACAAAAAAAAGGGGAAACAATATTGTGCTTTCCGGGGAAAGTGCAAAAGAGTCTGCAAGGGTCTGGAAGTAATAATGGCGGCAACAATGTATACTCCTATGTCTTAGCAGATAGCTTGGCGAATGGAGTTAAGTTACCAGTAGGTGCTTATGTCCTTCCGGGAACTGCTGTTAAATCCGATAATGGAACCAGTCTCTTCAATTATATCAAATAGACTAACAAACCCACTGCAACCTCCTAAAACTGTATCGAGGCACCAAACCGGGACCGTATATGGCTTCCATCTTCAATTTTCCTAGTACTGGTCGGAACTTAATCATTACCAAAGTATGAGTTTAGTTATACACCGTTCCTACATTTCATAAATTTGCAACACATGTACTGATTCTGCGGCCGCACACCGATCATGTTTTATAGGATTTCATGGAATTGCATTTTGTATACAACTAGGAAAATATTGAGTTCAGTGAAGGACATACTATGACCATGTCATATACTTTTCTTTATTAGATTATCATGTGGCAGATATATTACAATGTAAAGAATTTTCATATATGTACTCTGTGGTATGTTTACCAAATTGTGGAATAATCGAAGATGTTGATCTGGTGTCATTTAATGGGATTTATTTTCTTACTTATCAGTTCCTTGAAGTTTAGTTAATGTTGCTTTCTTGGAAAAACTATCTTTCATCCACTTGGTGGTAGTGGCAAATCTATTGTGAACATTGTACTCTATATGTTACCAGAATGAGGACAAGATGCTGGAACAGCTCTTTGAATGATGCTGCTTCCATTATTGATCTTGAAGGTAGAAGGTATCAAGGGTAGAATTGGCATCTTAAGCAGATGATATACCATCAATCGGTAAAGTCATCATGAATAATGCAATTTCATTTTTCCAGAACGGTCCTGCTGTTCGGTTAAAGAGTTACAGAAATAGACATCTCCAGGTAATACCTTCTTCCCCTGGTAAGGGTTAAGATCTATTTAAGACATCCTCTTTAACTCCTTGCATGTATGTTTGATGACTCATATATGCCAATTTTCCTATTTATCGCAAAAAGTTAGAATCGTGAATGAAGAACGAACGTTTGAAATGAGAAACATTTGATGAAGATCAACAAATGTAAGTGTTCATATATGGTTTGGAAATATCAACTGGGGGATTGAAGATCAACAATATGATGCGGCAAATAACACAGAGAATATATGGAATTATGCTGCATATATTTAGTTTTATTTTCATATATTTAGTTTTATTTTCGGGGAAACGATACAAAAGCGTTGGCCAAGAGGGTAACAAGAGGGGCAAGACATTTGTCAAGAGGAACTGTTGGGCGCAACATTTCAATTTAATGTGTGTTATAGAAAATTAGTTGTTTACCCGGTACAATGCTTTTTCTTTTTTAAGCATTGCCCGATAGATGAAATTTGAGCAAATCTGCATTCATAAAAAAAAGAAAAAAAAAGAAGAGAATTCCCTCTGAATTCTATGAACGCAATTTGGATCAACGTATGTAAGGGCGGATATCATATTTAACAGACAACCCCCTACTGAAGGTGTTGGCATCAGAAGCAGTTGATAAGTTTTTGGGACAATTGATACGATATTAAAAATTAACCAACGTCAAGGCCCGTGCCGTTACGGCACGGGTCAAGGTCTAGTATGGCTACATAAAGTATTATGTATCCTTTGTGGTGGTTTACATAATGGATATACATTTAATTTTTGAAAATTGTGCCTAAAATGATAAGCACCTCGAATTTTTGGTAAAAACTCATTGTTGTTTGTATTCATTGCGTAGAATTTTTTAAAACCATTCCAACGAGATAAAATTTGTAACATTCCAAGGCACGGATTTTTAGATATGTTATGTTAAAGTTTGGTTGCCAATTATACCCCTGAAAAAATAGGATATATAAGGAGTTATAGTAATTGGAATAAAAGGGAGGGGCAATTTGGAAATTTCCAGGGTATGACACCAAACCATTCAAATCCAATCTTTTTGTGTCAAATTGAAGAAAAAAAAAATCATACTTCACATTGACACAAAGTCATCATATATAGAGTCCTCCCTCGCTTCGCTCGGTCGGCTTAACAAGCGAAGTATTTACACCTTTAAAGCAATTTAGACCTTTTACCCAGTTGAAAGCATCAATCTTTATATCCCTAATCACCTCATTCAGTTTAAAAATCTTGCCATTAAAAACAACTGCGTTTCGAGCTTTCCATAACCCCCACATTATTGCAGCTGGGAGTCTCTTCTGTTATAAAAAATGGCTTAAGCTAGTACAATCAATCAAGATATGAAATAAAAATGAAATCAAAGTAAATCAAGCACACACACAACACAAGGATTTATAGTGGTTCGATCAAGATGATCTACATCCACTTGCGAAGACAACTAAACGATTTCCACTATGTATCAAACAAGATTACAAGGTATTTAATCAACCTCCTCTCAAAACCCTAGCCCCCTTTTTGGTTCCTCACTCTCTCTTCACATGAGTTTCTATTGCTAACAAAAGGAGAAGAAGACTTTCTTTTAATCTCCTGATGCCTTTTAGTTTTAGGTTACAAAACAAAACAAAACAAAAAAAATGGCCTTGGCTATTAGAGGATTATCCCAAACTGAATACAAACCGTATTAAAGGCACTAAATACAACAAATCTCCACCTGGACTTGAATACCATCATCATCATCTTCTCTTAGCCCCTCAAGGGATCTCAACACCTGTTGACACCAACCAAGTCCAAGCAATGCTCGAACTTGATATTTAAAACCGGCTTTGTCAACATGTCTACAGGGTTATCCGCTGTAGGAACCTTTAGCATCGCTATCCTACTTTCCTCAACTGCATCCTTGATAAGCCAATGGTTATGGGGAGAATGTGCACCCCTGCTTTAGTAGGGGAGCACATAGTCGCACACTAATCTTCTCTTGTATGTTTTTCACTATAAATAATCACTAAACATCAATATGTTAATCCATAACAAACTCACTACACAACATCTCTGATCTCTCTTACAGTTGTTTAAGTAAACACCTTTTTTCTTTTCTGCAAAGGATAACCATGGACTCTTACAAGATTTTCTTTGTGTTGTCTATGATCATTGCAGTATACTCCATCAATTTCAGCTCTCCGACTCGTCAACTTTTGCAAGCACCAACAACACTACCTTCGATTCCTACAATGCCAACAATTCCTTTAAATCCTACTATTCCTACAATGCTTACTATTCCTGCAATGTCTGTGGATATATAAAATATCCTTACCATGTGTCGGTCCAAGAGAGAACGAAATCAACGGTCAAATCCCGTCAAAGATATTATTTCCAAATATCAAAATAAAACATTTATTAAGATGCTCGATAGGTCAAATCAACTGATAAAAGGGTACACTGGAACTTTTACAAAAATGGGTGCTACGAAGTACTTGTTACAAAGCGAAGTAGTAATGATGACAGAGGAAGCGAAGTTATCAAACCAAGAAGAGAACTCTCCTAAACTATCTAGCGAAGAATATCTGAGCAAAAAAAGAATGATTTCCAGCGAAGGAAAATTGTTTAACAAGAAATAATGATAGCTGTACAGACAAGAATCCGAGGTTATCTCCGATATAATAGTAGCATTTTGTAATGAAAATAGGGGTAGAGAGATAAAAGGTAAAATCACGTGAGATGTATGAATATTAGCGAAGTAAATATGAAATGTATTCCACATCACTGATTGCCTATAAATGGAAGCCTTAGGGCACTGTAAGAGGGGTTGAGTAATTTTGTTTGGTGAGAAATGTATTGTGAGAGAGATTCCTTAACTTTCATATTAGGGTTCGTGTTGTAAACTTAAGGAAATATCAATAAGATCATCAATAATTGATCACTTCGTTATCTAAATTAGTATCATGTCTTAGTTTACTTTCTATTTCAATACTTTGGGCATGCTATCGGTTTTTAGGTAGTTACATTTTGGCGCTAGCTAGAAACAGGGATCTGTGTAAGAGAGGTCACTCCCACCTGAATTTTTAGAAGAAAATTGGTTTAAATCTATATCTTGTGATTTTGCGATAAGCTTTATTTCTTAGTTTTGATGGATTTTACTCATGAAAGTTTGATCTTAACACCATTTATTTGAGTCTCATAAAAACTTAAGAGTTTTATTCATTTTGGTTTTGAGATATGGAGTATAGTAAGGTTTTATAATGTTTTGATTTTATTACATAGAGGTGTTAGATTTTAAAGAGGAAATTCATTTAAAAGGGTCAAAAACAGATTCAGTTCGTTATACTCCATCAGATTAGGTTTTCTAAGTAACTCAGTGAGTTGAATATCTCGGAATTAAAACTTTTGGTCATAAGTGTGGTTAAAAGGTGATAGCAGAATCATTCTATGACAAGAGCTACTTGGAGAACTCAGCATGAAATTACCCAAAGAGGAGATAACTGTGTTGAAGCAAAGCATAGGGGAAGAACAAAGACAGGGGAAGCATTAGAAGAAAGAGAAATAAGGATAACCGCAAGAGAAACTTCGGCTGCGAGAGAGGGACGAATTACACTTCAATAGTAGCAAATCAACCCTAATGAAGATAGGTATCGACAAGGGTCAGTTCACACAACCGATACCGACACCAAAGAAGACGAGGCACAAATCCGGGGAAAGATGAAGGAAGGTGTTGATGGAGAGAGATTGATGGTTGAGCATCTAAAGAGGGAACTTCATCAAGAAAGGGAGAGGAAAGAAGATCTGGCAATGGAGCGAATAAAACTCGTAAGACAAAACGCCACACTGATACAGGAGAACAATTATCTCAAGGAGAAAAGGGCCAACACAAACTCTAGAAAAGGGACAAGAGATCAAAAGTTAGGGAAACGAAGGAGTACATTAAGGAAGGGACAATTAAATCCTGACGAGGACGAGGAACGATGAAGAATAAGAAGACATAGGGAGAATAGCGAAGAACGGAACCTTCGAAAAGTAATAGAAACGAGCAGAAGGGAGTCAAGGGAAAAGAGTATCGAACTAGAAAGATATCAACGGTTGAACGAGGACCATTGGGAAACACCTAGGAAAAGGGAGAGACGAAGCCGGAAAGATGGATAGAAATGATGATCAAGTGTGCAAGAAGCGGTGTATACAAACCCAGAATAGAGATGTTGTTTCCTTTAAAGCGAAGAGATAGCGAAAGTCTGCGAAGTTTGGTGGCGAGGTGGAAGGCAATTTGCGATGAGCTTGAAGGAAAAATGATGGAGAAATATTTTATTCGAGCATTCATTCACGCTTTGTCTACCAAATATCCTTTATACAAAATGTTGTTCAGGATAAAAGATATGGTACGAATGGAGGAACTAAGAATATACCAGGATGAACACGTCGGCTTGGAAGAGAGGACTGAGGAACACAATGGATGCCCCATTCGAAGGGATTGAAAGATAAAGGCCTTGATTGAACCCATAAGATGAAGCGAAGTAAGGGATTAGCAGTTTATCTATAACAACGAAGTAACATCGGAATTAAGAAAGTAAGACCCGCTAGCTCACAGATTGTATGAGGTATCATCCTTAAGTATAAACGAATGGTTATGAATAAAGAGCGAAGAAATGTACCTGTCATTTGATCAAAATATATAATGAAATATTTTCTCGCAAATATAAACAAGCGAAGTATCACAATTTCCGAAGTAAATGTAAACAAGATAGCAAAATAATTAGCGAAAGCAAGAGGCACTATAAGACCTCTTCAACAGGCTGGTAAGACCTTATGGGAAAAATAAGGCCTCTTCAACAGGCCAGTAATACCTCGCTAGGAGGCAACGTAAGACCCCCAAATACAAAATTTTAAACCCTCCGCCCAGGGAGGCTAGGTACCTAATCTTTGGCGTGCACCCTAGTCCGCACAAAGTGCAAGAGGCACAACTACGTAAGACCTATCTCACGTCATATTGGGAAAACCCTAGAGACATCAAATAGGGGAAATGATAAGACCTATCCGCCGAGGATCCTCGATGGTCTTCGGTAAGGGGTGCAGAAATATGACCAGGGCGCCGACGTATTCGGTTGAGCTGCAGGTGCCTGGGACGTCTGGAGACCGGCCATTTCCGTATGGAAAGTCCTGACTACGATGCGCTCGGTCCCAAAGTAACCCCACCTAGGATGTGACTTCGTTACCATGAGCCATATCGGCGAAGGGACAAGGAGCCACGAAAACAACTAATTGTTACATAACTGGATCAGAGGAGATCAACATGCATGTTAGGGGTAATTAACCTCCTTGAAAGGGAAGTCAGGGTGAATATGAAGGGACGACACCCTCCAGATTAGGGAGCTGCGTGACCATAAAGACAACAATATCATGGGGCTTATATTCACGGGAATAGTCATGCATGTCATATTTTTGCGAAACGATATCATGTCGAGGAAACAAAATGAGAGATAAGGAGAGACCAATGGACTATTACTCGCAAGGGTAATATGCGCCAACGAACTCGCTTCCATACCACGAAAACCCTTAGGCAAACATAAGACCGATAAAACAGGGTGAGGCGCAATAAGACCTTACCTAGCAGGCGCAATTAGACCTCGAAAAATAACCAGAAACAAAAGAAGGGAAAAGGCATACAAAAAGAAAGAAACTTAACGCCGTCATTATAAGATTAACAATGCAGAAAAGACTTCGGAAACAAGGAAACTTAAGAGTCGTGCAGCGAAGTGTCATGGCGAAGTAAAGCAACGAGAAGGCCAAAGCTGAAGCAGCAAAATGTCGCACGAAGAAGATAGCGGAAATGGTAAATAAACTTCGAAACTCCACAAAAGAATAGAGGCAAGTATACTTTAAAATTTTGTATTTTTTTGTGCATTTCCTTCGCATGGTCAATCTTCATTCGAAAATAAAAAACAGACGCAACTATGTACTGAGATTAGAGTTAATGATTTTTACTTCCGAGGAAGAACGTAGTTTTACCATAACGTACTAAATATGCTCTAATCATACTACATCAGTTATGATGTAACCATGTAATAGCCTAATCACGTTGGCTCTTTTTATCTTCTGTTAACTACATTTTACTCCAAGTGCGTAGTAGAAATTTCAAATAAAACAACAAATGTATAAAAGGCAAAGGTGAAGCAAAAAGATCCACAAAATATGCCCCCAAGCTTGGGAGAGCCCAGTTCAAGTGTATAAAACATTGAAGAGTAAAAGAACCATCACGAAGAGTGAGCGAAGAAGGAAAATAAGCCTTAGACAACCTATGGATTGAGAGGAGCCCCATCTTCATCTACAACTTCGTCAGTACTTCGAGGTTGCTCAGGTGGAATCCCAGTTGTTGAAGCTTTTCCTTTCCCATAAGACTTTGAGGTATCAACTTGGAGAATTTCATCATCAGCACCACCATCACCGGCATCTTCATCTCTCATTTCGGACCTAGGAGTTTCCTCTTTGGATCGCTCATCTTCAGACAGCGGCTCAAAATCGAACAACTTGCGGGGTAACTTAAGCTCGTGAAAGAGCTCGTCAGCGAATTGTTGCTTGGAGATGTTGGCATTTCGCTTGACCATCTTAGTGACTTTCCTGGCATCTTTCTCCATCCGATCCATATCCTCTTTCGAAAATTGAACCTCGTTTTCAAGATCCTTAATCTTCTGCACATGTATACTCTTCTCGTGAGAAAGACCGGCAACTTGATTACGCAAATTGAGTTCAGTTTCTGCAAAGACAATGGAAAATAGTAAGAGAACGAAATAGCGAGAAATATAAAAGGGAATAGGAACGCCAACTATATCTCAATAACTACCTTCTTTGTGAAGGAGGGTAAAATTTAAGGTCTGTTGGATATCTCCATTGAGACTATCCAATCTCGCGCCTTAAGCTGAGAACATAACTCGGAATACGAACCTACTTGATGATCATTCTGGTAAGGTACATTTTGATCTTCATCTCGGATAATCAAAGCTTGACCCTCGCTCTTATGAGACACCTTTCGTTTCGAACTTCCACCAAACTTGCCCTCCCGAAGAGACTAAACTTTATCCAAGGGATCAAGGAGAAATTCGACCTCTCCTTCCAAACGGTAATTATCAGCTTTCAAGTCATTTACTTCGTTATGAGCTTTATGAAGATTGACCTCGGTATTGTCTTTTCTATTGATTATTCTAACCTTATCCTTTTTCAAATGATCGACCGAAGCCCGAGACATAGAGTACAAACCTTTCATAGAATCAAATCTTCTCTCAGTTCGCTTAAGCTCGATTTTCAAATCCTGATTTTCGTCATAAAGAATACCTATATGATGCTCAGCCATCCTATACTCTCGTTCCCAATCAATCCTCTTGTTAGGAAGACAAAAGTTTAGAGACTCAAGTCTATCATATTTAGCAGTCAGTTGATTCACTCGAAAGTAGAGGGTTTTAATTTCCTCCTTCAAAGCTTCATTTTCAATACCTAAAATGTCTACCAGATCCAGTAAATTCAAGTTTTCATCTTGAAAATCTTCAACCCCGTAGCCTACCTTGTCAGCATCTAATTGACGTTTCATATTCCAAATTTAACAAAGGGAGAAACAAAGGCATAGTAAGAAGGAAGGATTAACCTAAATAACAAATTCATAAGGTAAAAGGACTTACCACGAAGTTCCCCATTCAACTGCTCGAGATTGCGAGTATGTCTCCTCTCACTAGCGAGTTCCTTTCCCAATTCCTGGATGCGAGTATGTCTCCTCTCACTAGCGAGTTCCTTTTCCAATTCCTGGATCACGAGATGATCGAGCTTCAACGAGATTGGCAAGATGGCCATTAAACCCCTGTGAGAACGAAGATAATAAGTGAAGCGAAATGAAGATAAAGTTAACAAAATAAAAAGAAAACAACGGTTACTAGGGCCATCAGCGCAGCATGCTGTTGGATGCTAAGGGATAAAGAGATATTTTCCAAGGAAGCTTGACCATTATTGATAAACGAATCGGAGCATAGAGAGACCAAGGAGTCAAGGGCAGGAGAGTCAACAGCTTCGTTGCTTTGAGCAGAAGTAAAGACATCCTTCAGAAACTGAGGATCCGGTTGATACAGATCGTCACCCTCGACAAATGAAGAAACAATTTTCCTCTTCTTTCCCCTTTGATCATCAGTAGGAAGTCGCGAAGAAGAATCAGGCAAGTTGACGACTGGAGATGTAGGTTGAATTGGACCCTCATTCCGAGAATCAGTCTCACTAGAAGTAGGGAAATCCTTGTTCAAGTTCGCTTGATGTTCCAAATAAGGAGGTATAACCTTATCAGCAGGATAAATAGAATACTTCGTTGCCTCCTTAATCTTAGCCATTTCGAATAAATTCAGTCTCCTACGAGGACGTCTTGAACTCGAAGGCTTGGACGAGGTAGCAACAGGAGCAGCATGAGGCATAATAGGATCACTCTGCGAAGTAAGAAAGGTAATTAAGAAACAAGTTGAAGCTAGGAAAGCACACAATGATTCATCGAATTACCTGTTCCGAAGGAGGAGGTTCAGGAGTTTGCTCTTTTCTTCGAGATTTGATCAACCCAAGAGGAGGTGTTTTATACTAAAATAACGAAAAGAACAACAATTACAACAAAATTATAACAGAGAAGATCAGAGTAAAAAAGAAAGAAAACAAAATTACCTTTAGAGGCATTTCAGGCCATACGAGCTCCCAAGGATTGTAGGCAGCGAAGTGATTGTGAACAGCATCATGACCATTACGAATTTTCCATTGGCATCACTGCCCCATACCCAGGGACCCTCTATAATGAGGGGAAACATCATCCAATCCTCATCATTGGAAAGACGAATAGCCCATTCCTGATACTTCCGATTGATCGAAGTAAGAACATGATAATTCTCCACGAGAGTGTCAGCAGTATAATTCACAGGGTCATAAGGCTTAGCGAATTTAGGCACTTGAGAGCGATCAGTCCCTTGTGAGCGAAGTACAAACTCATTAATAATGCGTATCGAATTACCAGTAAGTTGGAAGACTCCTCGTTTAAGCTTGGTAAGAACTTCATAGAAGAGGGGATTTGCAGGGTTGTATAGAGGAATAAGCAGGCCGGCTGTCAACTGTCCAGCAGTGATAATGACTCTAGAGAGGAACAGGATTCAGTAGATATCCATCGGTAATTCAGCTCCATATTCTTCTCAGAATACAATTCCTTATCACCCGAATGAGAGTCTTCGAAACCTTTTTACGATGATAATGATGGGTTCTTCTTAGGAGCCATTAAATCTAGGGGTTGAAATTGTGAAAACTTATGGAAGAATCTAAAGACGACAGGGTGGAAAATCAAAAAACCAGGTGAAGAACAGACGAAGGAGAGGAAAGAAAGAGAAAAGAGAAAATTTAAAGACTGAAAGAAGGTAAAAAACTCTCTCTGACTCGGTTATATACAAGGGAGAAAAGAAACCGTCTAAGACAGGGAACAGGCCGAAGGGTAAAAGTTAAGACTGGCTAATGTCAGTCACAAAGGGAAAATAAAACGCGTGGAAGAAAGAATAACGAGAATTCTAGGGACGTGGCGGTTGCATTAACTGCTAAAGCAATTATCTTTTTACTCTTATTTCAATCGAGCGAAAAGAGAAAAGGCAAAATGTTGATACAGAAAATATCCTCGCCACGAGTTGGTCCAGGAGAGAACGAAATCAACGGTCAAATCCCGTCAAAGATATTATTACCAAATATAAAGATAAAGCATTTATTAAGATGTCCGATATAGGTCAAATCAACTGACAAAAGGGTACACTGGAACTTTTACAAAATGGGTGCTCCGAAGTACTTGTTACGAAGTGAAGAAGTAATGATGACAGAGGAAGCGAAGTCATCAAACGAAGAAGAGAACTCGCCTAAACTATCTTGAGAAGAATATCTAAGCAAAGAAAGAATGATTTCCAGCGAAGGAAAATTGTTGAACAAGAAATAATGACAGCTGTACAGACAAGAAGCCGAGGTTATCTCCAATATAAAGTAGCATTTTGTAATGAAAATAGGGGTAGCGAGATAGAAGGTAAAATTGCATGAGATGTGTGAATATTAGCGAAGTAAATATGAGTTGTATTCCACTTCACTGATTGCCTATAAAAGGAAGCCTTAGGGCACTGTAAGAGGGTTGAGTAATTTTGTTTGGTGAGAAATATATTTTGAGAGAGATTGCTTACCTTCCATATTAAGGTTCGTGCTGTAAACTTAAGGAAATATGAATAAGATCATCAATAATTGATCACTTCGTTTTCCAAATTAGTATCATGCCTTAGTTTACTTTCTATTTCGATATTTTGGGTGTGCTATCGGTTTTTCGGTAGTTACAATTCCTACTATTCCTACAATTCCCACAGTTACACCACTACCAACGGTATTGCATAAAGTTCCAAATTTTACATTACCTCCTTTGTCAGCAATTCAATCAACAATTTATTCTTTATTCCCTATTGGAATCCCTTTACTCACCCCTTCACCTTCTGCAAAAACTACTTCTACTACTAGCCCTTGATTTTGCTTCATATAATATAGTTGTTTTATACTTGTTACTAGAGTGTGTTATTTTAATTTGATTGAAAAATGAATACTCGAGTGTTGTATGTTTCTAGTAGGTAAGAGTGGATGAGCTGATATTTTCATTCTATCACAGGGTTTGTTCTTATTTCCTTTGATTTATGTATTTTATTGCTTCATATTAATACCAATACTGCGAGATTTATTTTATGTGTTCTTATAAATCGAATGCTTGTTTATCATAGGAAAGAACTGCAATGCACGTTTTGATTCTAGTCTCTACCATATATGGAAATGTCGAGGACCGAGGTGACCGTTGATAAACATGAGCATAGAGGAAGACAACAACTGTGTATGAGATAAACTCTTTCTGTATTGCTAGATGGGCAAAAAGCACCATATTTATAAAAGAGTACAACAGATAAAAGAGGAAGGAAAATATACAAAGATATATGACCATAACTGATCGTACAACACCTAGATAACAAGAATATATACTCTATAACTGCATATATACACACCAAAGCTTTCAAGATATTATAATATCTTAACACCCCCCCTCAGACTCAAGGTGGTATAGAACACATCTTGAGTCTAGAAACCAAGAATTGTAGACGATGAGCGGGATGAGACTTAGTGAAAAGATCAGCAATTTGAAACTCAGACTTCACATGAGGAAGAGTAATTGTGCCATGCTTGAAATGATGCCTTGTGAAGTGACAATCAATTTCTATATGCTTAGTTCTTTCATGAAAAACATCATTGTGAGTGATCTGTATAGCAGCCTTGTTATCACAAAACAGAGGTGTAGGTTTATAAAGATGAATTACCATGTCACTAAGAAGCCACCGTAACCAAATGATTTCAGAAGTGGTATGAGCAAGAGCTCGATATTCTGCTTCAGCAGTAGAATGAGAAACAATACTTTGTTTCTTACTGCTCTAAGACATAAGAGAATCTCCCAAAAACACACAATATCCTGTAATTGATCGTCTATCAGTGACATCTCCTGCCCAGTCAGAATCTGAGTAAGCTCTTAGGGTGAGATCAGACTTAGATGAAAACTGAAGACCTTGATATAAAGTCCCTTTTAAATAGTGTAAAATTCGTAGAACAACAGCAAAATGAGTAGAACGAGGAGAAGACATAAATTGGCTTACTATATGTACTGCATGACTAATATCAGGCCTAGTAATAGTCAAGAAGTTGAGACTTCCTACCAGTTTCCGATACATTGTGGGATTGGATAATAGAGTTCCGTCTGTTAGACTATGTCTCACATTGACTTCAAGAGGAGTATCCACAATCTTTGTATCAGTGATGTCGGCTCGTTGAATAATTTCAGATGCATACTTAACCTGAGATACAAAGTATCCATTGTAGGATTTGCCTACTTCAATGCCCAGAAAGTAACTTAAGAAACCAAGGTCTTTCATCTGAAAACAAGAACTGAGATATGTTTTGAGATTATCAATTCATTCAAGATCAATGCCAGTAATAACCATGTCATCTACATACAAGAGAAGAATTACTATCCTTTTGGTTGATGAACGAGTAAACATTGCAGAGTCGTAAAAACTTTGTGTAAAACCATACTCAAGAATTGCACTGCTAAACTTCTCAAACCATGCACGAGGTGCTTGTTTAAGTCCATAAAGAGCTTTACGAAGTTTACACACCTGATTTGGAGCATGAGGTAAACAGGAAGAGGTTGCATATATACCTCTTCTTGTAATTTTCCATGAAGGAAAGCATTTTTGACGTCCATCTGATGAAGGTTTCATTATTTAACAGCAGCAACAGTAATAAGCGTACGAACTGTGAACATACGAGCAACTGGAGCAAATGTCTCCTCATAGTTAATCCCATATTCCTGAGTATAACCTTGAGCAACCACACGAGACTTGTGCCTGTCTATAGTGCCACCTGATTTGGTTTTAACTTTGAAAACCTATCTACTGCCTACAACTGATTTTCCAGGTGGGAGATCTACCATGCCCCATGTACCAGCTTCTCTGTGTGATGTCAATTCATCTTTCATTGAATCTTGCCATTCAGGGATCGCTGCAGCTTCTCTGTAAGTTCTTGGTTCATAAAATGACATAATAGATGACAAGGAACAATGATAATCTCAGTACTTAGCTGGTGGTCTTCGATTTCTAGGTGGCCAAACATCACCCTCAGGATCTCTTGCTAGGTCTGCACTGTTGGGACGAGTCATAGAGTGGTCTTGATCATCAGTATTTGGTGGATCAGCAACTAGAAGAGATGGGCTTTCAGGAGTAGATATAGAGGAAGTGATAGGATTGGATTCACTAGGAAATGGATCAGAGTCAGTGAAAGACTCAAAAGATGATGATTTGCTGCTTGGAAGTGACCAGAATGGAACTTTTTCCCAGAATATGACATGACAAGAGACACAAAGCTTTCTATTAACTGGGTCATAACAACGATACCCTTTTTGTTCAATACAATATCCAAGAAAGACACACAAGACGTTTTTTTGACCAAGTTTATGACGTTCACGTTCTGGAAGGAGCACAAAACAAGTTGAACCAAAGACTCGAAGCTCAGAATAGTTTGGTTTCTTATCATAGAAGCGCTCATAAGGTGATATTCCTCCTATGACAGCTGTTGGGACTCTATTGATAGTGTAGACTGCGGTAAGGACTGATTCTCTGCAAAAATTGGAAGGGACTGAACCAGAACTTAACTGGGTTTCTAGCTTTCTCTATAATATGACGGTGTTTACGTTCTGCAACTCCATTTTTTTCTAGAGTGTCAGTACAAGACAGTTGGAGAATGGTGTCTTGGGTTTTAAGAAATTATTTGAATGGATTGGAAATGTATTCCCCACCCTGATCAGAACGAAAGACTTTGATCATTTTACCAAACTGAGTTTTTATCATGGTTGAGAAATCAACATATAACTTAAGAAAATCTGCTCTAGAGCTGAATAGATATACCCATATATAACGCAGATAATCATCAATAAAACTGACATAATATAAAGCACCTCCCTTTGACATAATTGAAGATTTACCCCAGACATCAGAATGTATAAGAGCAAATGGTTCAGTTGAGATAAAAGTACTAAGATTAAAAGAAGTAGCTGGTTGTTTTGCCAGTTTAAAAGAGATACAATTTGGTTGAGTATCTCCTAGTAAACCCTTATTGATCATATATGAAAGACGAGAAAAGGAAACATGACCGAACCTAGAGTGCCAAGACATGAACTGAGATGTGGTGGTATGGGATAGAGTAGTAGTTGCAGCAATGACATGGTTCTGCACATTTGAAGGAATGACTAGAGACTGGAGTAGATATAATCGACCAACTCTATAGCCTATCCCAACTAGCTTCCCTGTTTTGAGATCTTGGATAGCACAACCAATAGGAGAAAAAAGATATTAAATCCTTGATCACATAATTGTCCAATGGAAATAAGATTCATTGTGATCTTAGGAACAAGTAAAACATCTGGCACACATATGTTATTCGATACTTTTATCACACCAATATGACTTGCCATAACAACTGATCCATCAGCAGTATGTATCTTAGGAGCTATAATATGATGAAAATTATCAAAGACTTTTGAGTCATAAGTCATGTGATTTGATGCTCAAGAGTCTAGATACCAACCAGTTGAGAAAATACCTGATGGAGCTGAGAAAACAGATGCAGCAGCAGAGTTGTTACCAATTGAAAGTGCTTGTTTGATCATTTCCTGTATCTCAGCAAGATTTGGCACCAGAGTTGCTGAATCATATTTTGTATTAGATATTGGTTGTGCAGTTTGAGTTGATATAGATGGAACTGGTGTAATATATGAAGCTGGTGTGGGAGTGAATATGGTTTTCCCACCAAATCTTGTTTTCCCACCATATGAATTTTGCCTTCTCATGTTTCTGGATGATGGAGAATTCCTTGTGGAGTGTCCTAATTCCTTGAGTTGTAGGTGTATCTTGTGGCACTGCAACTGGTGGAGAGGTACAATTTCTTGCTAAGTGACCAAACTTCTTGCAATTATTACATTGAACTTGAGACAAGTCACACTGTGTTGGATTATTTGTTGGATTACTTCTCTGGAAGTTAAAAGTTGGTCGGGAAAAAGACATGGGAAACATTCCTGAAGGCTTTGGCTTGATACGTTTCCGCGTTTCCTCCGCAATAAGCTATGATAATGCAGACTCAATAGATGGAAGAGGTGAACGATGAAGAATATCACCCTTAACTGACTCATAGTCATCTTGTATTTCCATCAAAAGTTGCACCATTCTTGTTTCTTCTCTATACTTCTCCCACAATTGTAGATCGGTTGTCCATTTTGGTTCCATAAGAGCCATTTGATTTCATATTAAGCACATTTCAAAATGAAAATCAGAGATAGACTGATCATGTGATTGTTTCATGAAACGAATATCTTGTTCAAGTTAATATCTTTGAGCAAAGTTTATTTGTGTAAACCTTTTTAATAGAAAATCCCATGCATCTTTTGCAACTTCAAAAATGGTAAGTTGCATACTGATTGAGGTAATTACAGTGCTTCCAATCCAAGTTAAAATTGTGTGATTGTTTATCTCCCAGGTTTCATTGGAATCAGCTGCTGGTTCTTTGTCTTTGCTGGTGGTGCTGCTGGTTTTAGGACATTTCTCTGTACCATCAATGTATTTCCACATACTTTTGCCTTTGAGAAAACTCTTCATAAGAAAAGACCAATGAGTATAGTTTGTTCCATCTAATCTCACAGTGATAGGTTGGAAATCTTCTCGAGACATGTTAACAGATTTGAAGAAGTAGTTTGATTTTCTGATTTTAGGGTTTTAGGGAAAAGAATGACAACCACAGGGATTGAAAGATAATTTTCTATGAATAACTAAGGCAAGGATTGTTTCAAAGATTATGCAGCAGAAGAATGGATTCTCAGATCGTTGCTGGCTCTGATGCCATGATAAACATGAGCATAGAGGAAGACAACAACTGTGTATGAGATAAACTCTTTCTGTATTGCTAGATGGTCAAAAAGCACCCTATTTATAAAAGAGTACAACAGATAAAAGAGGAAGGAAAATATACAAAGATATATGACCATAACTGATCGTGCAACACCTAGATAACAAGAATAATACTCTATAACTGCATATATACACACCAAAGCTGTCAAGATAGTGTAATATCTTAACAACCGTAATCCTAAAAACAAATATCTTTCAGAGATGTTTATTACAGAATGATCTCACTGATGAGAAGGATTTGATATATTGTGTTGATTATTTATACACATTGAGGTTCTCCAAAGTGAATATATATATATCATGCAGTCTTTCGATGCCCCGATGATGCCATAAGAATCCCAACTGCCACGATAAACATCAATAGCATGCTAACAAGCAATACATAGGTTCTTCTCGATGACTTTCGATACTCTCCAAATACAAGTATTCCCAGAGTGTGCTCACAAGTGGAAATGCCTGATTTTAATATATAAACAACCAATCAATAAAGATGATACCATTTCATAGAAATCAACCAATAAACAAGAATACGGCGGAATATTCTTGCAAGAAATGGTGCATGATATATTTGCAAGCTATGGTGTGCATATGCAAAGCAAGTGGTCTTGTATATTTAGCGAGCTCGGATATAGGGAGACACTAACCTGAACAACATCTGATGCTGCATATCCAGCAGCTTGACCGCCCATGAACTGGAGACGATTTCCAAAACCACAAAGAAGCTCTGCGAAAAGAGCCCATTTTCTACCATCCCAATCATTGAGGTAAGCCTTAATGAAGACCGTGGTAGGTTGAATACAGGGTAGTACAGGAATATGACGTTAAGAATAATAACAACCATAAAACAAGATACAGAGATGTGGAAAAATGCAGTGTAGACAACTAAATGAGGAACCCCTTCTTTCATTGTTCCCCATTGATCATTGGTCGCCAAATTGAATGCTGGTGAGAAAAGGGAGAAGCAAAGGCCAGAAGAAAATGTCACACCCAAGATGATCAAAGTGTTTTTTCCAAATACCTGCTTATACATTCACCAAATCCTTAAGTTACATTCTGGCCTTTGCAAAAAATCACTAAGAAAAGTACGTAGTACAGTGTACGAGAGAGGCCGAGAAAGAAATTATCAGTGTTGTGAAACAACCAACCTTGATTGCCCTATTATTTTTAAGCTCTATAAGGAAGTTTGCAGTTCCTATTTTTTCGCAACAGCTTATGAGCCGTTGCGGAAAAAAATTGCAACGGTTTTTGGTTCAGCCAACTGTTTTTTTTCTCGACTTTGCAACTGCTTAAGCTGTTGCGAATAGGTTTAGCAACAACTTCAAGCTGTTGCTATATTTTTGTCGCAACATCTTAAAGTAGTTGCGAAACTAAAAATTCGCAACTGTTCTAAAGCTGTTGCAAAATTTGGAATCAAAAAAACTTAGAACGGCTCCTTTCAGCAGAACCGCATTTTTTTTATTCTGGTTCAAAATTTAGCAACAGTTTACATCCGTTGCTAAATTTTTGCAACTGAAAAAAAAAGTGAAGTCATTGTTCTGTTGACCTATTCAATAGTTCCCTGCAACATTTACAGGCAAAAATTCAGGCGATTGTCACTGAACACATATATATACATTACTAAGAGAGACATTATGTGTGTACTGAACAAAGCAGTCTTCCATTACTAATAGAAAATTTTAGTAAACATTTCTTAAGTTTTTAAAGAATGATAAAGTACAACCATAAAAATGTCTGTAAGTTTATTTACAGTGAACACAAGATGAATCCCCACTAATTTTTATAAATGTAGTAGTGTGAAGCTAAATTAAACTACTATAACTGTAAAAAATAGGATGACAAGGACCTTAATCTTAGCGTTGTTCTTCAGCAGACCTGGATGGGAACCAATCTCAATCACATGCAATTTTGATGTAGTTTCCCAGCATTAGTGGTCTTCGCGGCAAAACATATGAGAGTGGAAGGATTTTCGTTCCCAAGAATCTGTGCACAGTATGCAAATACAATATCAAAAATTGTGATCATATATATACATTAAGGTAAAAACCAACAAGCCATACATATGTGAGAATTGTATATCTATTAAGCAGTGAAACTCAAATCAGTTCTGAAGTTAGATATGCCAATATGTTACTTAAGTTAGAAAAATACCAACGAATACAAAAGCAACCTACTTAAATTGCTAAATTTCAGTATACAAAGAGAGCAAACAGTTATAATTCACTAATCACGTTGCATAAAAATAACAATAACCAATGGAACAAAAACAAAATATTGGGAAAGACTCAATCCTATAATCAAGATCCACATTGAGAGTAACAATGAGAAGAGACATACTTTATGGGAAACAAAAGATGCAGCATACGCTCTAATTAGGCAGATCTTTGTACTTACACTCCACAACAAAAGTCCGTCTTTTCTCCCCCACCGTTCTCAGAACCTGGCTGTGAATGAGATTCAATTAATTATTAAGAATCGAAAGCATAAGTAATGCAATATGTGTAAAAGCATGTGTTAGCAAACCATAACTATAAAGAATGCTAAAGTTGCCACTAAGCACAAGACAATCTTGTTCATCACATATTTCCTTACGTTTTCCAAATACCTAGTATTTTCTTTGAGAATCTCTAAAATAAGGTGTAAGGTAATGCAACATAGTTCAATTCTTTATTTGCAATGTTTCTTACAGCAGCCAGTACCGAGTATATATATACATTAATTTTGATTATGAGGAAACCCAAAATCCTAGATTGAGTTGAATGAAACAGGGTCATGAATGAGCTTTATATATGGCCAAAAAGAGTAAAAATCCGCTAAATATTTTTACACTCGTTTTCCACTTATATTCGCACATTTCGAACCCTACCCGTGGAAGACGATATAATCTTAAAATTTAAAACAATTTCACCACTTGAATCTGCATAAAAGTAAATATTTTTTCCCATGTATATGTTTTGAACCTAACTGATGGGTTCTAAAAAAACATTGTCACTCAATTTAGTTAACTAAAATACGAGTTCAAATTATATATTGAGTAATCGATTTAGAATGGATCAAAATGTAAATCCAAAATTAGATTGAGAATTACCCTAACAGAATCAAATTTTAGTAACCACTAAACAAACACGTAACATTCTTTAAAATTGAAACATAATTCACTGACTACCTAAATGTCACCTGAATTATTCATTGGAAAGCATTTTTATCCCCATCGAAATCAAATAGGCCACCATGGCAAGCATTGGAAATAAAAATTATTTTTTTCCTGCCCAATTGTTGCAACATTCCATACCTGTTACGTGTTTAGCGAATGATTTCCACCTCCTTCTGTCACCTACAAAACAAATTAAGTGTTAGGTCATAGGGAAGTGTATTTTATTTGGATTTACTTGACACTGATGATCCTTACTACTAAAGCTGATATGTGATTACCCCTTTAGCAAAAAATAAATAAATTGGAATCATGAAATTGCCTTCTTGATTGGAAGATATTAGATGATTTACGGACATATCTTTTGCATTCATCTTACTATCTTCAAATGGGCGTTTCCTGAAATTTGTCTGAATTTGATTCCCTGGATAGAAACAAAAGAGTGTGAATATAAGAATACACCCTAATCGAATTCCTAAATACACATAAAATCCAAATCCTAAAGACATGAGAGTTAGTAATACTGTAAAGCTCAATCTGGAGTAATCCTATACAGTATTGAATAAGCAATTTTGTGAACATAAAATGACTTTTTGAGCAGCAAGAAATCTGCACCTTTTTCCAAAAAATGAAAAACAAAGAAAAAGCATAGAAAAAGGTTGTTTTCACTGCCACATCTAAATACTGCATCCCTGTATTATCAGTATTTGAGTTGGGAAAATTACATGGAAAATGATGGAATGAATCATGAAACCCGAGAGAAAACAAAGGTTATTACCTGAAAAAAAGGAGTTTTATTACCAAGTTATACAAACAAAAATAGTATCATGACATGGTGGTGATCATCAATAACGTCAGCATCTGTAAGTAAAATAATTTTCATCTTTGTTAGGCAAGTATTTCATTCTGACATTTTTGCAAACAGATATAAAGCATTATTTTTCATCTTTGTTAGGAAAAAATCTCACAGAAAAAACAGTTAAACATATTAGACAAACATCCCTCATTACACAACTCTAAGGTACAAAAAGATAACTCTGAAGAAGGTCACCTGTGAATGATCCTCATCTACCATAAGCCTGATACATTGGTGTGTCACTGCCTATTCTCTTTTCTTCAAGTCCAAATCACAAGCTTTAGGACTTCTCCCTGACACCTGTTCAAACTAGATGGACTTCCTTGCACACATCTCATCTTTATAGGTCCTACACAAACGAAAACCAACTAAATGATTAGATGATTCAAAATACTAGATTGTAACTACCAAAACATGAGGAGAAAGTGCATATAACCCTAACAGAAGTTGCTAAGCTATTAAGTTACCATCTATATTAATGAGTACTTAAAATATGAAGAACATTCTAATAAGAACTGTACAACTTCCCTCTACCTTCAGAAGCTGCACAATGTAAAAAAACCATAATTATCTACAGAATCAGTATCACCTCCTTTATTGACACAAAACTTTGAAGCAACCAAATTCCCATGAATTGCCTTAACATAAATGGGCGTTTGGCCATATAAATCAATATAATTAACTAAACACTCAAACTCACACAACAAAACCATAAAATCTACTCGATTTACTGCTACTGAATCATGTACAAACCAATCAATTAAACCATCAATCTCACAACCAGATTCAATCAAAATCATAACCACATTTATATTACCTGGATTAGCAGCTGCAAACAACAAAGATTTCTCATTTGATTAATTCTGTTATGAATTCAAAATTAAAACAAGTTAACAAACCCACATCTCAAATTAAACCATATAATACATAACAAATGTAAGTCAATGCTCAGATTCATCAAAAATACCCCAAAAACTTTTTCAAAAAAATCATGAACAAACCTAATACAAATCTGAGGATAACTAAAGATGATGTTCATAACACAAATCAAAACCAAAATCATGAAAATCCGAGAATAACTAAACATGATGTTCATAAAGAATCACCCGATAACAATTAGAAACTATAAACAAGACGATCTTCATAGTAAAGTGATTATACCTCAAGATCTTCGAGATCAATGGATTTTTTTCCTTCCAAACCCTAACTTTGAATTGTAAACCTAACTTTTCTGTAGAAAATCAAGCATGAGAAAGATTGAAGAGAAAAAAGTGGTGGGTTTTCAAGAGAAAGATAAAAGAACAACATAAACAAGAGAAAGATATCTACCGAAGGTTTAATGGTGGTGGGTTTTGAAGGAAAATGGTTTTTGCAGAAAGATTGAAGAGAAAATGGTGTGTATTAGATAATTTTCTCTCAAGCTTAGCTCATGGCGGTGATAGAGAGTGAGACTTTTTTTTTTTTTAACAGAGAAATGGAGTGAAGGTGAGGGAGAAGAGAAAAAGGATAGAGAACAACAAATGGAGGCGAGTGAGTTCAGTCTCTCCTTGAAATAAAGGATAGGGTTGAATCAATAACCGTTCATTTTTCTAGGGAAAATCCTAACCATCTAATATAATGTTCCCATCCACTCAAACTCGTCACATATATGCAATTTAGGCGTTACCTTGCACACAAGCGGGAAACACATGTGGAATGATCATTCGTTGCGAATTGCAACACGGCTTAAAATTTCACAACTGCTATTCGCAGTTGCAAATTTCGCAAGTGCAGCCACCTGTTGCTATTTTATAAGCCGTTGCTAACTTAGTTGTGAATTTGCAACAACTCTAGATCCGTTGCTAATTTTTGTTGCTAATCCCTAAAAATGGTGTAGTGAAAATCAATTTTTATTAATTGTTTTCCAACAATCCCCACATGAATGAAAACATCGGTAAACACATGAAAAACACAGATAGATCTTGGTAAATCAACACCCTAATCCCCACGATCCTTCTTGACCGAACATACATACGGACCGTCCGTGTGTTGATATCATACTAGTCATTTCTACTTCCTCTCCCTAACACAAAAGTGTGTTGACCCCAGAGTCATACTATGGATTATATAAATCATAATAGTATAGGGAGCTTTCATCTTTAGTTTCTCACCGGTGAGACTAAAGGTTTCTTTCACAAAAGTAAAAAACATGAACTAGTGAACCCTTAGTGACCCTTAGGTCCTAAGTTCCAGTAATACCAAAACCATCAAAAAAGAAAATCACATTAAAAAACGCAGGAAATACCATTTTAGGCAGAGGTTTCCATGAGGTATTGAATCTTTTCTTAGTGAGATATTACCGGAACTAATTGCTAGAAACAGTGAACGCGATGTCTTGAACTGCTAGCATTTGATGTAATTCGCGATAACAACCACAGATGATATCCCCAAGGTAGCTGCCAAGCTTGTGCCATTTTGTCCAATTTGGCCCTGGACATATCCTGTTTCTCAGAATGCTCTAGAGAATCAAAGCTCATATTCTCATAGAAAGCGTCCCCACTTCCTCATTAAGATAGGTGAGTTTCCATAAAGAGTGTTACTGCTACACCCCACTTCAATCTTAAATTGAAACTATAGAACTCATTAAGACTTCTTAAAAGTCATCCTTCACATCAGTCACACTATCACATCTACATCATAGGGAAGGGACAGAGAATGAAATTTTCTGATAGTGTTTACCTTTACCCACCAAAAATTAGTTGTCTCATTGGAAACCTTGATCTTGGGATCTACAGTCAGCAAGGTTGAGTATCCTTCATGGAAAGTTTTATTTATGAGATTAATCCCCATCCCCCTCGATGCATTTCTAACTATCTCTTTGGACAAACCTTTCGTCAAAGGTTGCGCGATATTTTCCTCGAACTTTATCCAATCAATGGAAATAACGACGATTGAGATTAGTTATTTTTTAGCTTTAGCTATTATAGCTTGGCTAACACAATGTATAGATATAGCTGGCACAGGCCTATGCCAGAGAGGAATGTCTTCTAAAAAGCATCTTAGGCACTGGGCCCCCTCTCGTGATTTATCTAACGCAAACTCTCAGATTCCATAAAGAATTGAGCAATATATGTCTGTTTGGAAATCTTCCAAAAACAAACCCTTCTGTTAGAGTGAAAGCATATCCACTCGTAGACTTAGACTCCTTTGAGCCAACTATCCAATTTTCATCACAAAGTCCCACAAGGACAGCAAGATACCTTTCATAAATCAAACAAAAGGTAAAAGAGTATTTTAGGTACCGTAATACTCTACTAAGTGCATCCCAATGCTCTTGCTCTGGACTACAAGTATTTCTACTTAACTTACTTACAATATGGGAAATGTCAGGACTCTTATAATTCATTAAATTCATCAGACATCCTATAACTCTTGAGTATTCAAGTTAAGATACTCCATTACCCTTATTTTTATTGAGTTTACAAGAACAATCGTAAGGGGTACAAGCAGGCTTACAATCAGACTGATTGTATCTCTTAAGCACAAATTCAACATAATGAGAACGACAAAGACTATAAATGTTAGATTATCTTCTAATCCTCATCCCTAAGATTACATCAATAGGGCATAAGTCTTTCAAGTCAACGTTCTCATCCAGCGCATACTTTTAGTGGAATTAATCACATCTATGTTTGTATCAAGTATAAGCATATCATCAACATACAAGCATACAATCACACAGGCATCCTTAACAAGTAACTAAAAAATATACTTGTCAAATTTACTAACTTAAATCCACTACTCATTATCACATGATAAAATTTTCATGCCACTGTTTATGTGCTTATTTCAAAACTATACAAAGATATGTTCAATTTACAAACTTTGTCTTCACAACCTTTCACTACAAAGTCCTCAGGTTGGTCTATGTAAATTTCTTTATCTAATTCACAATTTTAGAAAAGTTGTCTTAACATCCATCTGATGTATCTCTAAGTTCTTTATGGCAACAATAGCAATTAGCATCTCAACGGAAGTAATTCTCGTCACAGGTTAATAAGAATCATGGAAATTTACACCTTCTTTTAGTTTATAGCCTTTAGCTACTAACCTAGCCTTATATTTTTCCACAGTTCCATCTACCTTACGTTTCCTCTTAAATACTCATTTACATCCTATGACCTTACTCCCTGGAGGTAAACTAGCAAGCACCCAAGTCTGGTTCTGACGGACTGAGTCTATTTCATTAAATGAAGCTTCTTACCAGAATGGGGTTTCAAATGTTATGGCTTTTTTACGAGTCTGAACTCAGACTAAACCAGGCTTATTATGAAGTCAGGTCCATAAGAAGTTTCTGTTCTAATCCTTTTACTTCTCCTAGGATCAACTCTACTCTATTTTCCTTTGAAGGGAAATTCTGACTAGTTGAAAAGACATCTAGGGGATCAACAACACATCCTTAAGAAGAGATAGGTTTCAAAATTAACATGTTCAAAGAATTCAACATCCCTAGAATCCATAAAAGTATTCACACCAGTGTCAGAAAAGCAGAACTCACAACCAAAAAGCTATATGCAGTAGGGTACTCTGGATATCTTATCTAAACACCCCCACACTTTGACGTATGCATAAGAAAGTTGTCTATCTTTCCATAATCATATGGAGTTTTATCTGATCCTTTAAAGGTTACTCTATTCAGGATATAACAAAATTAGAGGACGACCTCCCCCACAAGTTGGTTGTTAATCCTTTAATCAACATGGCATAAATCATCTCCTTAATGGTTTTTTGCTTACGTTTAACTATACCATTAGACTATGGTGAATAAGGAGGTGCGATTTCATGAATAATGTCATTTAACAAGTAATGTTCTCCTATATTAATTTCATACTTTCCATCACATTTAGACCGAACCTTTTTAGTGATAACGTTTACTTCTCTTTCAATTTCAATCTTATACTCTTAAGGCATCATCCTTACCCCTAAGCAAGTATACAAGAGAGTACCTCGTACAATCATCTATGAAAGTTATAAACCACCTTTTACCACCTTAGTTTGGTTTTATTCATGTCAACTAGGTCTAACTGAATTAATTCTAAGGGCTTAGAATTACTCTAACAATTTTGCTAAAAGGTTTTATAGCATATTTTGATTCTGCAAAAATTTAACTTTTGTGTTCAATATCCTAACTAAATTTGGGTACACAGCCTACGCTAGCCAGTTTATGCATTGACTTATAAGTTTACGGTTCCAAATCTGCCGCAAAACATTCAATCACACAAAAGAAAACACAAGAATCAACTATGTTCACTTCATCATTTTTTTTTCCGTCAAGCTTATATAGACCTTAAGTCTTATAATTGCACTGCCCTTAGTTACGACAAATTTTCAGATTCAATTAATATCTTAAATCTTTTACCAACTACAACAGAACAGGATACAAGATTCTTGCATATGCCCGGAACATGAAAACTTCATTCAATGTGAGAATATTACAGATATGAGCTTCTGCTCGACCTTTCCCTTTTATGCAACCTATGTCGCAGATGAGTTACTCATACAGAGTTTCTCAACATCCGATATCCTCTGATAGAAGGTGAACAAGTCTTTGTTTCAACAAACATGCTTGGTGGCTCCAGAGTCAACCCACCAATCTCTCACATTGGTTATTATAATAACTTCCGATATCATGCCACTGAACTCGTTCTAGTTTGTTTCAACCAAATTAGTATTAACTTTCTACTTATTAAGGTTTTTAGGTTGTCTACAATTTACTGTCATATGGCCAGGAATTTACAAACATAAAAAATCACCCTTAATTAAAGTAATGCTAGATTCAGGTTTACGAAACATACCTTTCTTATGAAGACCACGCTTAGATTTGCGTTCGATGTTTTCACCTTTGCCAGCTTTGGAAGATTTGTTTCCAACCACATGCGCCTATTAGCCATGTCCCTTGGAGATGACACCTTTATTCACAAACCACAATTCCGAATCGGAAAGTAAAATATGAGTTTTGAAGATAACATCTAGATCTACAAACTTAGTTGGAATCACCATTTCAAAAAACTCATGGTTACCCCATAAAAACTACTTAGTACAACAAATTTCTGCTCGTCAGAATTTTTCAGGAACCTTTCACTGTTTTGTAAAATATCAAAATAAAATAAAATTACAACTCCAAAAATTCTGAAATTTAATGTGGGTAACTATCAATATGTCTACTACATTAGGTCAAAAGGGTTCATCGAAATTCCTTCTAGGTTAAGAGATAAATTCGAAACTCTACAGCTGACCATAAATTCGTTTTTTGTTTTTCACTCCACGATTAACATCCATGATTATTACAAACTTCTAATGTCTTAAGATTGTTGGGTGCAATAATCAAAAACAAAGAAAAATCAAATAAGCAAAAGTTATTGATACTAAGCTCCTTTATAAGGAAGTGATCGATTGACGAAACGACGAGCTCCCCAGATCTCCGCAACAGCAACAAGGAAAAACTTTGAAACAAAACAGAGTGAGTCACGTGTTCAACACGCTGTCCTTAAGACATTAGCGCCCGGCTACACTCAAGAGTGATGCTATAGCCCTCACAGGACGGATATCTCCAGGATAAAACACCCTACTACACCTACTACTAGCATATGTAGTAGATGCTCAACTTGAGCTTGGCAACTACGAAACAAAACCTTAAGGAAAAACGCGAACGCTTAAGAAAACAATATAAAAATATCTTCTCTTGGGGTCCCTGTAAAATATAGAGAAACCCCTTTCCCATAGATTTTACAAAAGTAGAGAATTTGTTTATATAATGAAATAATACAACTTAAAAAGAGGAACTCCCCGATGTGAGACTAAAAAGTTTCATTCACAAAAGAAAACAATAAGTTATTATTTTTCTTAAAAACTTTAAAAATCAATTTTTTATTAATTTTTTTCCAACAACCTATGCTATCGGGAGCGTCCCTGGACTCTTTCTCATTTGAGTAACTACTGAGCTTTGCTTTATTATCAGGTAAATTTGAAGAGTGAAGAGCAGATCCCAGAAAAACTGCAACTAAAAAACATGCAACTCCTGGGAAAAGAATCTCGGCTTTGTTGATTCGATCATCTAAGAAGTAATTCAAAGTTGTACCTTTTTACATTCATCATTATGTTAAAACTAACTGATCATTCAGTTTATGCAACAAGCTTCATTTAAATTTTTTAAAATAATTAGGTTGATAAATAAATACCTATAACAACTTTTACGCTTGAACAAACGACCTCTGTCACCGAGAGACCCACCAATGCCCAAGCATATTGGTTGACGAGATTTCCGACACTGAGCAACGGCCCACCTTCCATAGCGAACAAGACGCATGGCCAATTGTCCTGCACAAGTTAGTAACCCATGATTAACAAAAACTAGTTCAAGTAAACAACGACTAACGATTATTAAAGAACCAAATTTAGACGATTGTGAACCACAAACAGCTTAATACTTACTTGATAAAGCTGAGTGATGAAATTTGGCATACTCAGCTCGCTATCCCCGATTTGACCGTCAATTCTTATGGCAATGAACAATTTTTTTTATTTATTGAGCCATGTGGATGTACAAACAGGTTTCTCCACTATAGAAAACTTAATCAAAATGAACAGATTTGATAAATTGGGACCCATCACCTAATATAATATAATTAAAGTTTTAATTAAATATGATAAAGTTAAAAGTTATGAATATAATATAATAAATTTAAAAAGGTATTAAATATAATAATATTTCTTTAATAGTTAAAAAGTCAGAAGAAGAGGAAAAGTTAGTAATGTTGTAGGGGGCGTTTGTACAATGCTCGCTGACGTTGGTGCTTTCATCTCCGGCGTTGGTGCCTTGATCGCGCGGTGGCGCTTTCATCTCCCGCGTTAGTGCTTTGGTCGCGCGGTGAATAATTAAGCGCGCTACATCTTCCAACTCAATGAACAAACCAACAAATTTGTTGGTTTGTACATCCGTTTTTCATGTTTGTTGAGTCCATAGTGGGAGCAAAATGAACAAACTTTGAGCTTGTTCATTCCATAGGAACTGCTCTAACGGAGTAATCAAGGTAAGTGTGTTGCGGAAGCCTACCCTTTCTCTCGGAAAAAGCAAAATTAGCAGGCCATGTACCTAAGAAGATTAGAGCAAGTAACATACAACCTATGGCCCCTCCTGTACTCTCAACTCCATATATCTTCAGCCTCGCTGGATATTAAACCAAAATCTTTTCAACTGAATGAGAAGAAATGCAGCTTTGTTATAATATATCCTGATAATCACTTTGTTATGTTTCTTTCCCGAACATATGAAAATGAAGCCCACTTGCCTTTTCATAAAATTAGATTTCTAGAATAACTAGCACTATATGCACATGACGAGAAGCTTCATACACCAGACAACATCTAATATTCCCCAGCTTGCTTTCTAGTATATAAGTCAAATGAAGCTGTAACTTCAATAATTGAGAATCAAGACTCAACAGTATAGTAGATATTTTAGAAGTTCTTTACAAAAATACAACTCATTATGTCTGCTATCGTATACTAAACACAAATAAAAGTCTAATTAGGAGGCAAGTCACGGTGGGAGCTATTGAAACAGCTCCAGATTTTTTGAAGGCTGTTAATGAGGATATAGGACGACTGGGATCTATTGAACCACTATCGTTAATCGATTTTTCAAGGTTGTGAAAGAAAATGCATTCTGAACTATAAATTTATCACACATGGTATTGAAAATCACCGCTAGAGAGTGGAAAACACCATAACTTAGAAATGCACATGAGCTTGGCAATTGACTTTAATGGAAGACAAAGAAATATACCTATCATTAGAATATCTTCTGCCATATATTTGTCCCCCCGATAAAACTTAACAAATTTGATAGCAAACTGACAATCATTACTGAAGTCAAAATAATAAGACCAACTGCTAACTATAAAAGAAAGAATAAATATTTTGAACTCCTCTTCCTGTAGGCTGTAGCCACCGATCTTGCAGGGTGTTTTTTATATTTTCTGAGTCTAGATCACTGTCGAAAATAATTTTGTACGTGTATACTCTTTTTCCTTCGGTTTTTGCCTATTAGGTTTAACTGGCGAGGTTTTTGACGAGGCATCCAACTAAAAAAGGTTTTTGTTCAATTCAAAACCTGGGCATTGCAAAAGAGACAGAGACGGTCGTCTATTAATACTTTTATTACAAAGATCAACATACACCATGGTGACAAATAGGGAGTCTACTTGTCATGACGCATGCCCAAAGTCCATGCATATTGACATATGAGAAATGGTGGATTCCACGTAC
The DNA here is from genome assembly GCA_023531105.1 of Papaver atlanticum. Classification (NCBI taxonomy): domain Eukaryota; kingdom Viridiplantae; phylum Streptophyta; class Magnoliopsida; order Ranunculales; family Papaveraceae; genus Papaver; species Papaver atlanticum. The sequence continues at coordinate 924,356 of JAJJMB010001069.1, read as the reverse complement.
CAAAAAAAATAAAAATAATAAATAGCAGTATCTGTTTTTTTCTTATGGAAATAGAGCTTTCCCCATTAGAACTTAGAGAATCCTACTGCTCTATTAACATTAGACGGGAGGCGCACCATTAGTGAAGGCTTTAGTAAACATAAGAATGAATTCAACTAGTCAGGAGCTGAAAAGTTATGAGTTGATGCAAGCTCAGACTCAACTTTATAGGCATGCCTTAAGTTTTGCAAAGAGCATGGCTATCAAATGTGTTGCTGCATTAGGCATTCCCGACATAATCCACAGCCATGGAAAACCCTTTTTTTTTTAATAAATCACTGAAAACGAGAGACAATGTTTTGATAAGGAACTCTGGGTACTTTGCTAGTCTTGAGCATACAACAACAAAAGATGTTAACTTTCCCGCTTCCCATACTGTAAACTCAATGCAAGAGTGAAAGTTTTCTTTCTGATCATTCAAAGAGGATAGATTAAAAAGCACACAAGTCGTGTGCGAGCGGGTACATCTGTCTAATAGTGAAAAACCCACAAAAACAAAGATAACGCTAAAGTAAACAAGTTGCTAAAAATACAAAAATATCAGCAAAAGAAGACACAACTTGTGAAACCTAACAATCCAAGAGTAACTTGCAGGACGCACTGAATGCCACTGCCTTATTGTCAACTAGCTGACTGGTGAACATCTTTTATAATTAAATCATTATGGTTTTTTGCAAGATCGCTAAACATTTGGTCACGATTGGTCTTTAGAGGTGGAAATTCTAAACCCCATGAAGAACCAAACTCCAAGAGTTTATCTGCCCACACTTTGTTAGGAGCTTTAGATTTAAGTGGAAATGCAAGAATGAAAGTTGCACAACCAAAATCAACACAACAACCTATTCTGCAACAACTACCTCTGGCCCCAACAACATGCTTCGGGTACTTCATCCTCCACCCAGAAATCCTTCTCAACCCAACATGAAGAAAGCCTAATTAACACCAGTGAAACTACCGGCAACAACAACACCAAAGTCACAGAGGAAGGTTTTAGGGTTTCCGAGCTGAATCGCTCTAGACTAGTACCGACTCAGCTAGCTGAATCAATGGTTCGACAAGGTCTCAAGTGAACCCCAGCTACAAAATATGCACCTGAAAATTCACCTGCAACAAGCAAACATCAGCATCAGAAAAAGCAGCCGCTAACACACAACAATGCCCAAACCTCTTCCGCGTTGTTTGAGTTTTAAAGCAAGCCACAAAACCACCAGTGTCCTTCCTAATAATTCCAACAATTCCTGCAAGAAAAACAATTACAATTTGATGCTCTATTGTTATCCCAACTTTTCATAATCGACCGTTTAAGAATATGACCTCTAACAGGCGAGAAAAACATGTGATAGAAATTAATGGTTACTAAAAAATAGGGAGAATTTCAGACATCGTCCTTTTAGACCAAGATGCATGTAGAATGTCGGCATATTCTCGACAACTCCCCACATAAATACCAGAGTTAAGTGAAACCAAGCTTTCGACGTAATTCTCCGCTCCACGTATTGCTACTGAACTACTGGTAATGGTATCTTTCTTTGGGTCATATACAACAAACTGTCTTTCATCCATAGTCTTTAATAGAAGAATCTTATCATCTTTGAAAGACCAAATCACTCTTAGTGGATCTAGATCGAAAATCTGTCGATGTTCCGTCAGGTGAATAACAAAACGTTTTGTCCAAGATTCCCGAACACCATAATCCTGCATCACCCATATCTCAAGTTGATAACAAGGCTCCCAAACACCATTAACTACACATAGGCACTCTTCCCACACTCCCACAGTGTGGAGAGGACGGTTGTCCCGAAATCCTTTTGGCAACTGCATTTGTTTAAATCTCTCCTCGCTGAAATCAAAAGAGACTATAAACTGCTCCCTTAGCCCCTTGTTTCCGTTTTTTCTTTTAGCTAACCAGTGGCGAAATCCGTTAACAAGCACCCCAGATACACTGTCAAAAGGGATATACTTGAGCATATGATAAGGGATGGTCTCAATGCTTCTCCATGAATCTGACTGTAATGAATATACCTCAGATACATAAACATCCTCCTCACTTGGTGGCAACTTGACAGAACCATCTTGTCAGAAATCACCTTTAACAAGCTTGTAGTCATCATGCTTATAATCATAACCAAATGAATATATAGAAGAGTAGTGGTTTGTCACTCTAGTTGGTGAATTGGGTAATATCTTGTATTCTCTAGTGGTTGGGTTCCAAATAACAAAGAATGACACCAACCCATCAACCATGCTAGTTTGAAACATGATGCAGATCAAACCGTTACAAGATCCCAACAAGTGAATTGGAATAGCTAAGTCTATGAATGGGGGATCAATTTCAACACAATCACCATCCCCCTTTGGTGATATGAAAGAATTAGAAAAGAGTGTATCATCAAAACTTACGGTGCTAACTAGAGGATAATATGGTTTGGTGCCGTCTTGAATCATAAACATAAACTTAGATCGTTTTTTTCGGTTGTGGATCGTATGATCTAGATGATGTTTCACAAAACTAGGGTTAGAAACTAAGGAAAACAATGTCTTGCAAACATATTGCTGCGCGGTGGTGATTGGAGGTTTTTTTTTTTTTTTTTTTTTTTTTTTTTTTTGGGGAGGATCATGCTTGACATTGTTGCTGCACGGTGCTGACTGGATTTGTGGGAATGTTATAAATACTCTCTATTTTTGTTGACCTTGTACAAATACTCCAGAGCGGTAAAAAAATAAGTTTTTTGGAGTCAATTTGAGAAAGTTGCTTCTACTTATGCTAGTTGCGTTCACTTCTGAAAGCATCTTGTGCTAGTTGCTTCCACTTTTCAGAAGGTAGGGGTATTTTTAAAAATTGAATAAAGGTATATTTTAAGGGGTGAATTTTAAGGAGTATTTAAATAATGTTTTTTTTTTTTTTTTTATGTGTGTGTGACCAATTTAGTAAAAAGATAGGATTTGTCGTTCATATTTTGGGATTGACCAATTTTGAGAAGGATTTCTCGTTTTGTATAAAGATAATAATTAGGATTTTTGTTAGGTCTACAAGTGGTGCAGTGTTTGATTGTTGATGGAGCTTTCTATGGAATCAGATCTTTAATTGTCGTCGCTATCATAATGCAACAACTGTAAGTAAGAAATTTTTTTTCCTTACCTGTTATGGGTTCTCAATTTTTGTTTTGGGAACATTATTTATATACCCCTTAATTTTTCCTTTTGCTTGTTTTGTTCTTCAAATCCTACTGGGAAACTAAGATATCACAAATTATTGCAACTAGATGTGCGCCCGTGCGTTGCACGAGATCAGATTGGTTGCCCTAGTCTTAAACTTACATAGCCCATGTAATTATTAGTAAATATTCTAAATTTTGTAAAACCATTTCCTATTGGCCTAAATATTATGTGTGAGACCCAAAGCTCTATAATTTACTATTATATATTCTATTTTTGTATAACAATTTTTCTATTGGTCTAAATATTCTCTGGTGGGCCCAGAAGCTCTAAAAACAACAGAGGAAATTCACCAGAAATCATATTATTATTATTAATGGTGAACCAATTCTTCAAAACCATCCACCTCCACCCATATCTAAACCGCACAAACATCACTTTAATACCAAAAATACCAAACCCATCAAAACCAAACCAATTCCGACCAATTGGCCTTTGCAACGTCGTTACAAAATCATCTCAAAAATATTGGTAAACAAGTTGAGGACAATGCTCCAATTTATGATCAGCTCATTCCAGAGTGTTTTTGTCCCAAATCGTACAATACATGATAACATCTCCATAGCAGCTGAAATCTTCCACCAAATCCGCACTTCACCACCATCATCAAAACCCAAAATTGCACAGAAACCCGAAATCCGAAAAGCTTATGACAACCTGGACTAGGGGTTCATTAGACAAACCATGACCTCACTTGGTTTTCCAGACAAGTTTATCCAGATGGTAATGACGTGCATCTACTTGGTAACATATGCAGTCAATATCAATGGCACACCACATGGCCACATTCAGGTACAGAAGGGTCTCAGACAAGGAGACCGACCCCCTATCACCATACATATTCATCCTATGTGAAGACATTCTATCAACGAATCTGGCAGTGTTGGAACATCAAGGGAAACTCAAAGGGCTCAAAATCTGACGCAAAGCACCAACAATTCTGATGATTTACTCATCACGTTCTCGGATGACTAACAAACTTGCAAAAATCTCCAGGTACTGTTACACTCCTACTCCGTATCAGCAGGCCAACATATCAACACCAACAAATCCATCATAATAAACCACCCAAACTTCAAGACCACACCATTGATTGGCTCACCTCGATGTTCAAGATTCCCACAACCAGCAATCCACCAACATACTTATGAGTGCAATTTAGGCAAGGCCGAAATACATCGCACATTTTAAACTAATTACTACAGAGGATGGAGAGAAAGGAAAAAGGATGGATATCTAAGTGTGTAAACCAAGCAGGAAGGCTAGTTCTAATCCAAACGTTGCTAACACCCACAACCAAACACCTGATGCGAACTCAGATACTACCTGCTCATGTACATAAGAAAATGGATATAATAACGCGAAATTTCTTTTCGGGACATGACAAAGACACCTAAAAACTGCACCCGGCCAGTTGGACTAAACTCACCAAATTGAAGAAAGATGGAGGACTTGGAATTAGAGCAAGCAAGAACAACATAATATGGCCCTCCTGGAAAAGTGTGTCTTGAAAATACATGAGCAACAACAAAACATCTGGAGCAACCTCGGTAGCACAAAGTACCTAAACAACCAACCCATCTTCCCTCACATGCAACCACCACCGTAGACGGCAAGCTCTTTCTGGAAAAATCTTGTAAGTGTCTCTCATTACAAATAGCATTATTGTTTGTATTGGTGATGGGCTATCAAAAACCATTAGAGCCAACTGGTTACCACCTCATTCACAACCACAACATCAAACAGGCATAAGAAGAAACCTGGTGAACTCCCTCATGAACTCCCAAGCCCAAAGATGAAACTGGAAACTCCTCACCCAATATTTTCCATTACAAACTGCATAACAAATTAAAAGCATTCACATCCCCACACCACCTTCCATAGGCCAATTCATCTGTCCACACACCAAAAATGGGAAATACTCGACCAAATTAGGATATACCATCATCACCCAAACACCCGGTACCCAGCAAAACCCAAAACAATCTCAACCTCCATCCAAACCAACCAACACCACCACCTAGCACCCACACCAACAAAGTTTGGCAACTTAATTGCCCTCCAAAAATCAAAGTTTTCTTGCGGAAAGTCAGTCATGAAACACTCTCCACCTTCCTGACACTGCATCAAAGAAACATTATCACCAACAACCTATTTCCCAACTTCAAAAATTAACTGGAATCGTCCCAACACCTTCTATTCAACTATCCTAATGCCATTTCTATATGGGATATTTACATTTCTCAATTATCATACAACCGCACAACAACTTCAACAGTTGCACTTTCGATACCACCACACATCCAATTCCACCACCAACAAATACCATATATACTACCAGTCAATCAACAACCAAAACTTCCAATCCAACATCAACAACACCACAACAACCACCCACCCTACAACACACAACCACAGGAACATTGAGAGAGAACAGGCAACACCAACAGCAACAACACAGGAAGGCATCAGCAATGGAAACAACAACCAACTTTGAAGACTTCATCCTACAAAATGTTAAGAAAGAGCAATCGACCATGTGCTGTTACATATTATGGCACGTATGGTTGGCCAGAAATTCTAAAGTTTTCAAAAAAATCCCAAACCGCACAACAGAGAAATACTTATGGCGCAACACCAACTTAAAAATTAAAATCAATCAACGACCCAACAACAAGCTCAACGTTCACACAACTCGACTCAACGCCAGATGACAAGGATTATGATAGGATGGAAATCTCCATCAATAAACTGGATAAAAATCAACTCGGATGGAGCAACAAAAGGCAAGATGGGACCAGCAGGAGCAGGAATCATAGGTACAAATCACCCGGGAACGTACAATCATCTCAGCAGTGGAGGTACCAATAGGGATTACCTCGGTCCTTGTAGCGGAAACTTGGGATTTTCTTCTGGGAGCAAGAATGACAATTACAAACAACTGGACGCGCGCGAATCTGGTTTGAGACAGATTCCTTAGCCCTTGTGCACTTCTTCGCATCTACAACAACAGAACCGCCGTGGTAAATCACTGGAATGATTCACGAAATCAGGCAGCACCTCAATATTATCAGTCTAAAGCAAATACAACATGAATGTAAGGAAGCAAACAAAGCAGTAGGGGTATTAGCAAGTATGTCGTACCAAACCATTTGGAAGGAATTTTGACAACATACTTATGGGATTCTACTTGTCCAGATTTCCTAAATTCAATTATATCGGATGATGCGGTGGGACGTACCTACCCACGAAATGTGAACGTTTTCCCTTTGTTTAAATACATGCAACTTTCAAAAATAAAAGTGGCGTAAAAATCAAATGGCTATATATACAGGAAGTAGTGGGTGTTAATTCTTAAAATTGTTGGTTTTCCCTATTTTCAATCTCTAGTTTTTCTATTTCCTATCCTTTCCTCTTCATAAATCATTTTACTTTTCAATTCCGGTTTTCTCTATATACCACCTATAAAAGTCAAATCGGCTCTAGATGTTACCACTTTTACTTGTCTTTTTTTTCACTGACTTTTTTTCCATTGAACAAAACCAAAATCTATCTTAGAAATTCTAGGTTTGATTTATATTAGTTATTATTATAATTTGTGGAGATGTAAATAAATTAGTTGTCGATTAATGGGTAAAATATTATTATGGAAATTCTATTATTTAAAATTGTAGAAAAAATTAACTTGAAAATAGGTTTCCGCGAAGATGAAAGAAGTAATCATTGCACTAGATATCCCCTTTACACTCCATGGATATGATTTTCTAAATAATATAGAAAGTCGTCTTATTCACCTTGCAATTGATTGTACCACTATACCATTAATTATGTCATCCTAAGATGTGGAGTCAATGTACATTTCCGTTCAACATCCTTAATATATGAGATAGTTACCAGCATTTGGGTTCAGTTGGAGATACTTTTTTTTAATGTATTTCTTTGTTTGTTGAGATAGGTACCCATCGAGACACCTCCTCAACTGACTTTAACTTCTCCACAGACTCTTCGGTCGATTTATCACAAGTCACTACTGCCACATCTGTCTCATACTCGGACTCTTTGCTCGCATCTTCACCGGCATTCCCATCCTCTTTCTCTTCAAAACCTTTGTCATCATTGCTAGATTTAGCTTGGGTATCGACTAAGGATCCTTGAACAAGTCTATTAATCTCTTTTATTCTTGAAACTTGTTCAGTGCTCTTTGGAGGCTTTTCAATTTATGAATCTGTAGCTAGAGCACTATACTGATTTGAATAACATATAAGAGTATTCTTGCGTTTATTACTCTTCTTGCTTGAGCTCTTGCTCTTCCTAGCATAGGTTCTACTTTTCTTGTTAGGAATAGTTTCCAGGGTACAATACTTCTCATTATCCATTTCTCCTGTAAAAGCTATATCCTTATCAATCTCAACTCTTTGGACTTCAGGTTCTTCCGCAGGGTTATCATTTGTTTCCCTTTCCATTGAATTTGCTTCTTTACGATATCCTTCCCCTCCGGTTTCTGGTGCCACAACATTCCTTT
>JAJJMB010001069.1:895697-916569 GCA_023531105.1 Papaver atlanticum | reverse complement strand
TTAGGTGCAATGTTAGAGGCTCACTTTGCATTTGTATGACCAAAGCTAAAAAAAATATGCACAAAATTTAGGTTTCCATGGATATTCAGCAAATTGGAAATGTAATTTTTTTCCTACAAAATACCCAACAACAAAAGATTCACAAACCTTAACCTATGGATTGAGATCCCCTGGTGAAAATGTAGCTCTTGATTCACCATCAAAGTATTTAGGATCTTCAAATTTTAGCTTTAATGTTTTTGAAGAGTCACTTGTAGCATGAATTTTTCCTGGCCAAACAGATCTCTGGTTTTAAGTTGAACTAGAAATTTCCCCATGAGGACCACTCAACGAAGCAATCAAGGGACGAAAATTAGTTGAATAGAGATTTAAACCTTGAATTATAAAAAAGGGTTTGAGGAAGAATCTCTAAGAAGTTTAGGAGATGCAGGGAAATCAGCACCTCGAGCCATGGAGATGAAGAAATCGCAAACCCTAGAAAAATCGCATTTGAAATCCCCATCCACGTCAGCGGAGCTATTTTCTCTCTCAACCTTACTAAAACCTAAATCATCATTTTTTTTTTGTTTTTTGATAACTGGATATCGATCGATGGCAAGTAACAATAATTTGTCTTTATAAGCATCTCATATTTGTGCAAAACTAAAGGTGCTTTAATATCTTTGCAACTGCATCACAAAATATTTTAAAGAAAATGCATAGAAGAAAATTTTGCACCGGACTAATGGGAAATGTCATTAACTTCAAAAGAGGCAAATCTTTGTAGTTATCCTTGCCCGAAATCAATTAGGTTAGATGAGCGGATGTAGATAACCTACAAGCCTGAATTTTTATTTCCATTATAGAAGAGGCAGTGGTCGGTGGTGGGATGGAGATATCTAAGGGTTTTTTTTTTTTTTTTTTTTTTGTGGGTGTAGGGTGATTTTATTATTGGGTGTAATTGTGTAAATAAAATTTCAAAAATAGTGTTTAGGACATCTGAAAATTTATGCATGTTGTATTTAGGATAATTCGGGGATAAAAATCAATGAGGGAAACACCAAAAACGAGAATGAGAAACGGAAAAAACAAGAATATTAAAACCTAGAAATAGTAGTTTCCAGCTCTATCCAAAACAATAATATTTTATCCGTATGTTAAAGTGTTACTATCACTCTAATGGAAAATTGATCTAACACTTTTGCCGAAAAAGAAAGCCAACAATATTTTATTCCGTAGTAATCACTTTACACACACGACCGCACGAAGAAATTGTCACACCACACAAAAATTGAACTCATGGTCAGTACGTGTCACTTACTCAATGAATAAAGCATATAAAAAAAGCATTTTAATGTACTACTGAATCATACACCAGTCAATTAGATGAACTGTCTAGATTCAATCCAAATTCCTACAAATAAAAATCAGAAATTAATTCTTTCCACTCTCTCAATTCTGACTTACTTACCTTCAGTCTAAACAAACCCTAGAAATCCAACATCTTCCCTCCAAAGAATCACAAACCCAACACACAGATTTCTCAGAGAGGGGGTGTTGGTATGGAGAAATCTGAAGAGGAGATGTCATCTACAGAGGTCAGTTTTGTTTCTTGATTTTTCTTTGAGTCATCATTTTTATGTTTTACAAAATTTCATATAACTAGGGATGGATGGAGCTGTTCAGACTTTATTATGTTAGACCATTTGGTTTCTTGTTTCTAGTTTTTAGCATGTCTGACTTAGGGGATGTTGAAATCAGAGCTTAATGTTCATCACTGGGGTTTGATTTACAAACAAATTTTGTTTCGGAAATTCTGACTTAAGGGGTCTGAGTAACTGAGTAAGACGCTCATGTAATTAACATTTGGGTTTTGATTGAGAAAGAGCTGAAGGTTTTAGCATGTCTGACTTAAGAGGGTAGAAGTCAGAGATTGGTGTTCATCAATGGGGCTTGATTGACAGGAGGCGGCCAGAGTAAGATCCTCATGTGAGTGAGATTTGGCTTTTTGATTGAGAAAAATGAAGTTTTGTTTTTAGGATGTCTGACTCGGTGGGGTCTGAGTCAGACACTCATGTTGTCATTTTGGGTCTGTCAAATATGAAGTTTAAGCTTTGGCAGGTTTGAATTGGTGGTGCATGAATCAGGCTCCCAATGGGACATTTAAGTCTGTGACTCTGGAAGGAGGTTTAATGGTTTATATATTGTTGTTGTTGTTGTATTTTTTTTTCCCGATCCGCAAAGGTAAAATTTCATAAAAGGCCTACTAGAGGTAAGCGAAAGAAGGCTCGAAAGAGCTTACAGACCTGTTGAAAGAGATGCTTCAAGAAGCAACTGGAAAAGAAATAAAACAGACTAAACCACCCAAGCTCAAAACAAATTTAAGTTAGGAAAAAACTGTCCCAGCTGGCTATGCTATATTGTTGTTGATTGAATTGTCAATTGTGTGTTACTAGAGCTTGAGTCAGATCTTTTGTTAGACTGGGAGGGTCCACGCATATTGCTCATTCTCAGTGTTCATTTCGGTCTAGAAAAGATGTTTTAGTTAGTTTTCACATTTGGGTTTGATCAAAGTAATTAAGTTTTAGCATTGGCATGTCTGGCTTGGGGGTTTGAGTTAGACATCCAAGGAAATTCTGTGTCTAGTTGAAAAACATAGTTTCTGTAAGACTGATCGCATGCGTGTCTGAGCCAGATTTTTGTAAGAAACGTTTTTTTGTTTTTTGTTTTCTGGTTTTATGTTTTGTAATGTTCGACTACTGGGTCTGAGAAAGATACTCGAGGGTCCATAGGTTGCACATAGAAATATATGCGACTTATCTGACTTGTTATCATTAAGCATACACGAAATGTATCATAATTTCTTTGAAAACTGTAAATTGTCTTTTGTTATGTGTTGGCATTTTTAATTTGAGATTTTTGAACAACTCTATTGTATGTTTGTCATATGATCAGGTAGAAATAAAGAATCTGCAGGAAAAAGTGAGTGAATTACAAACAAAGCTTTTAGTTGCTACAAAACCCTTAACGGATGATTATGTTACGGGTATAGAAGTGTTTGCAATGAAAATGAGGCACTTTTGGAAGGAAACATTATATGAAATAAGGACAACACTGAAAGCGAAGCAACATGAATTTGTGCTGCTTGAAAATGTTTCTCCTAAAGCAAAATTGGACTATTGTGTTGAATTACTTGCCATACGAGTGAGTGAAACAGTAATTAGTGATGTTTGTAACGGTTACAAGGAATTCGCAAGTGATGAAATTGTTGAGCTGAGTAAAACATTGGTACAGAAGCAACTTGAATATGATTGCTTGGTAAGTGATATTAAGGTTCTTTCAGAAGAAAGAAACAAATTCAGGGAGTCCGCGGAAAAAGAAAACGAAAAATTGTTTAAATTTTTCAAGGAGAAGAAAGATGAAATAAAGAGGCTTGAAGAAGAAAGGGAGAAACTCATGGAATCGGCAAATAAAGAAAATGAAGAATTTTTTAAGTTTTTCTGTGAGAAGAAAGCTGAAGTTATGAAGCTTGAAAGTTTATGTCAATTTCTTAGCACAAAAGTTAAGGATCTTGCGCGGGAACATGTGGAAAAACTATCTAAAGCAGATGAAGAGAGGGAACTTAAGCTGAAGAAACTAGAAAGTGATACTGAATCGCTTAGCAAAGAGAAGGCTACCTTAGCTAGTGAAGTTGATTCACTCAACAATGAGAAGGTTATATTGGTAAGTGATTTTGGAAAACTCAACAAAGAGAAGGCTTTGTTAGCGAGAGATAACGAATTACACAAGAAAGAGAAGGGTATCTTAGCAACAGATGTTGAATTTATCAACTGGGAAAAGGCTATCTTGGTAAGTGATGTCGAAGTGCTCAAAGAAGAGAAGCTTGTCTTAGCAAGTGCTGCTGAATTGCTCAAGGAAGAGAAGGCGAACTTAACAAGCGATATCGAACTGCTCAAGAAAGAGAAAGGTATCTTGGCAAGTGATATGGAATTACACAAGAAAGATAAGGGTGTCTTGGAAAGTAACGTCGAATGTCTCAAGAAAGAGAAGGCCATCTTAGCTACTGCTGCTCAGTCGCTTAAGAAAGAGAAGTCTATCTTATTAAACCATATCGAATTGAACAAGAAAGAGAAAGGTATCTTGGCAGGGGAAGCTGAATTTCTCAACAAAGAGAAGAGTGTCTTGGTAAGTGATGTCCAAGGGCTCAAAGAAGAGAAGATCGTCTTAGAAAATGCTGCTGAATTGCTTAAGAAAGAGAAGGCCATCTTAGCAAGCGATATCGAATCACACAAGAAAAAGAAAAGTATATTGGCAAAGGAAGTTGAATTTGTCAACAAAGAGAAGAGTCTATTAGTAAGTGATGTCAAAGTGCTCAAAGAAGAGAAGGCCGTCTTAGCAAGAGATATCAAATTACACAAGAAAGAGAAAGGTATCTTGGTAAACAATGCCGAAGTTCTCAAAAACGAAATCTCCATCTTTTCAAATGATTTTGAAGTACTCAGGAAGGAGAAGGTTATCTTGTCAAATGATGCAGAATTACTCACCAGCGAGAAGGAAAAACTGCAAGGCGATATTGAATTTCTAAATGAAGAGAAGAATGAGTTTGTTAGGTCTGTGATATCTGATGTTAGTCAGTCCATTCAAGAAGAAACAGATGAACGAAAGAAAGCACTAGCCGATAATGAAAAAGCATTGGAGGAGCTCAGAGCGCTATACCAAACTCAGGTTCTCAGGGAACGCTGGTACCAAAACGAACTTCTAGAAATCCAGCAAGAATTGATCAAGGTATAAGTACCGACGGTGTTTTTGCTTACTTTTGTTTTCACTCTACTTCGATCTGCGAAGAATTCAAGTTTGTCACTTATTTGTTTATGTTTTTTCTGCAGGTGTTGGGGTCAGAAACGGGTAGCAGAATGACGGGGTTTGGAGTAAAGATAACAAGAGCAGGAAACCAAGAAATTTGGAGCTATAGAGAGAATAAGACGGCCACAATGAAAGAAGTAATTAGTCATCTAACCAAAAAATGCTAAGTCCAAATTTGCAAAGAACTGACGGATGATAAGTAAGCTTATAAAATTCTCTTCCTGTCGACTCTTTCTGAATAGTTACTTACTGGACTCGCATATGATGCTTAGTCATTTAAGGCTTTTATCTCTATATAAAGCCATTTTCTGGGTGAATGATTTGTATAATTAAATGTTGTTTGCTTGGTGGTGGTGACAGTACTTCAGTTTATTGGAGATATCTTGACATCCTTTTGGCTTGTAAAAACTTATCGTCTGAATGTCATACACTCTTAGCATCGCATCTTAATGTGTCGATGCTTATATCTGTAAATAGATCGATCAGATGTCTTCTTTTTCTGATGGATGCTGAATGCTTGTTATTATGACAGACGCGCTAAAGAATATAACAGTGTACCACTGAGTGCAAACATGAAATTATGAAAGAAAAATAAGTTGCAAATTAGACAGAAGTCGAAATACACGCAATCAAAAGCCTAACTAACAAACTAAGCGTACTTATGGTTTTCAATAACAAGATATAAAATTTGCAGCACTCACTAGAGAATATGGAAGTAAGATCCTGAGTTAGCTTTTCTCTTGAAAGATGGCAGGTTTTGTGGAAATCGTGGAATTGTTGGTTGCCTTGGTGTTAACACAAGTTGTAAGTGACTTCTAAGCCAAGGGTAGGCATGCATCTTCCTCTGCAGTAGGTCTTTTCAGAACTTCGAATCTGCTAGTCTGGACGTTTAAGGCCAATATGCATGCATTACTGTATGCCAGTAACACAACATGTCTATCGACCGAATGAAAAGCTAATGAACGAATACTGTTGTCAACACATAAGTAGTTATAACAGGCCGACATATTCTGTAACCCAATCTTGTGAACCAGCTCCCAAACTGATGTATCCGATGTTTGATTATTCTCCCAAATGCGCAATTCCATCGATTTTCGTTGAAGTTGGCTATAACATAAAAGTCCTCCTGATTCTCCAAGACATTGATATTTATAATCTTCTGCATTTCTTCCCTTGGGAAAATCAATGACCTTGCATTGACGTTGCGTAACATCTTTTTCTTCGTTTTTGTTCAGGTCATATGCTATGATTCTATTTCGACGTATTCCTTCAAACCAATACAAGACTCTCATATTGGTAATTATAATATTTTCACTGCAGAATGTTGATAGGTTGTCATAATTAGAGAAATCGCAAGTGACTTCAGGGGGACTTGAGATTTCATACACACACCATTCACCCAAATCAGAAGAGAATACTTGAATTTTGAATTTGGTCGGTGAATTTTCACCGTAGTATTGTGTTGTGTTTTTAAATTCTTGAATGCGCAAGACCATGAAAGTACTACTACTACTGCTAGCAGAAGTGAATGATGATGTTGTGGAAGAAGAGTTTGTTTGACAGATGAAACCATGTAAGAAACGCCCGTCGTATTCTCCATTAAGATTAGGAATCGCATAGGATATTGTTTTTGTGAGTGGATTATAAACAAAATAATTATAAGTACGGCGGGTCAAAACTTTAACTAAAAAAAGAACCAGGCCGTTACTAGAACCTAGAAGACATATTTCATCGTAAAATTTACGAAGTTTAGAGTGAATCAATTTGAAAGAGAACCCATCATCTGCAAAATTGGACAAGAGAAGATTAGTTGATGCAACTGCAAGATGTCCGTCATAATAAGCATAATGGGATGCGCACAAAGTTTTGGATATTTCAGTTAGAAGAGAAAACCATACCTTACAGACACGCATGATCTTGTATACGGATTCTAATGGAAGATGTCGGAATAACTCTAGCAGCAGTTCTTCCGGGAAGAAGAAGTTTGGGTTGATCATCTTTTTCATGTTGGTAAGGGAATGTTGATGAGTTTGCAGTATTGTGCTGTTCTTTTTATTCCTTCTTGGTCCGTCCTTGTATATATATATGAGTTACTGGAATCAGTTTCATGATCAAATTCTATAAAACCTTTCCTAGTCCCTTATTTCAAGTATGTAAACATGCTTACTATGACCGGTCCGGAAAGTAAGCACAATGATTGTGCGTTACAGTGTTGCAGGCCAAGTCAGTGTTCAGCAATAACGGCTCAATGCAAAGCCCTAATAGCGCAATGCAAAGCCATAATGGCGCTATACTATATAGACCGTCAAGCACTAAGATAGTGGCACCCTGTAGGGCCAGTGAAGCGCAAAGGTAGCGCTACACTGTAAAAATATTTGGCTAAGTAATGAAGCTTATTGGCCGACACAGTGAGGCTTCATTGAGGGATTGGAAAGACATGGCCAAAGTTGACAGATGCAACATGCGATGTTTGCATTAAGGCATATCTGTGGAATTGAGTTGGCCCAAACTCAAGGATGATGCAAGAAGGTAGAATAGGCCAAGAGTTGGTCTATGACATTAGTTCAAGGCTGGCCAAAGATTGAACAGTGCAAACAAGCTAGTAATGCAAGAGTTGCATTGCTATTGTCAAGCAAAATTGGCTAAGTGAAGCATATGACGCCATGAGTAACTAGAATGAGTTTAAGGAATTGGCCTTGATGATTGAAGAACAAGGATAGTACGTGCATTAGCTTAGAGTAAGAAGTTGGCAGGGCCAAGATGGCTGAGCATTGGATCAAGGCAGAATTCAGTAAAGCACAACAGTTGTGCAGTATGGCTCAGGTGGCGGTTACAAGTGTGTTATTGGCTTCACAAGCGTGCCAAAGGTGCGAGACAAGTTGGAAGGGTTATGAAATGAGTGCATAACCTTATTAGTGTGTCCCTAACCGTTCAAGACAAGTGTGGCTTCAATCTGCAAGACAACACAAAAGGTGGCAGTTGAAGAGCAGATTGGCAGTTTGGAAAACTACCTGTGGACATGTGGCTGTCTGTAGGATGTGCAAGCGGTTGCACACAGTTATGGCTTGATCTTTAACATGTATAAATATCTTAGAGATCAATAAGAATGATGTTGTTCGTTTGAGAAGAACCACTAATGTAGAGAGTGTTTTAGGCATTCACCAAGAGGGTGAATGGCCTGTTTTGGTCCCTGTGATGGCCAAGTATTGTAATCTTCCTTTAGTGCAACAAAATGGGTTTGTTGCAGTATTCTTTGTGTTAACTGTGTTGCTGATTTGTGTGAGAATTGTTTAAGTACATGGCAGAACCTATTATGCTTATGGGGGCATGAAGAGTTAGAGAGAAAGAAGAAAGACTTCCGTTGTGCAAAGCCTTTAGAGTGAAGGAAGTGTAGTTGCATCTTTTCTGATGGCTACACCCAAGTAGATCTAAAGGCTATAAAACTACTAACATTCAAGATTCAAATAAACAAGATGTAAAGAACATGAAAGTAAAGATTAACACAAGCATATAACGTGGTTCGGCCATGAAGACCTACGTCCACGGGAAAGAAGATGTTTTCTTTATTGATTAGGGTTTTACCCTTGAAATAGCTACAAATATCACTTAGATTTCTCACTCTCTCTTTATCTAGATCTCTCTCAGGAATTCTCTGTAGAAATACCATCTAATATTACATGTCCATCTTCTTCTATATGGACTGGTATTTATATGCAAATTAGACTCGTGAAGGCCTGGTCTCGCCGAGCTGGTGGAGCCATCGTACATCTTCTCATTACTTCGGACGAGCTCTATATTATCCCTCGTGATGGCCTACTTGGTTCCCCTTCCGAGTCATCTCGCTCCGTACATCATCGTATTAATTGCTCTTTCTTGGGGACCTCGTGCTGCATCACCTTTAGGTTATAGTATAGATCGCCCGAGTCATCTCGCTTCGTACATCATCGTGTTGCTCTTCCTTGGGGACCTCGTGCTGCATCACCTTTAGGTTATAGTATAGATCGCCCGAGTTTTATGATAAGATGTAGATTCGTCCACGTCTCCTCTAATCCTTCATTAAATGTAGTCCTTCTTTTTAGACTTGACCGTCTAAGCCGATTTGACCACTCCTTACACGCGTCATTCATGTAACGTTGTAGCAGGTATCTCGATTCAGACGAAATCACATTTATAGAGTATGATTCGGTGCTTCTACTTCATCACCTTATCATAAAACCATCCTTTAAGATGTCGACACGTGGCCATCGGGTATTTTACCCTCACATTTTGCTCATTTTATTTTCATCTTGCCAAGGTCATGATGGGGAGAAAACTTCATAACCGTCCCGTCTTTATTGCCACGTCCAAGATTCTCGCCACATCTGCAATTTTAGTGCGCTTTTACCTGTTGGACTTGAGACGCCGGTTGATGGTCCATTGGTTTTTTATAAAATCTTTTGGAAGAAGAGAATGATGTCTTTATTTTCTGTTTTTAGAATTCAGAACTTTTTTATTCTTTCTCTCCTCTGTCTTTTGCTATTCCTTCTTAACTTCTTGTCTCCTATAAAAAAGTGAATTATATCTGGGAGAAATTCTCCATCTCGACCTTCAAGACGGTATGGCCTCTTTTTTTTTTTTTCGTTGGTGGTTTACGCCATTATTTTGAACTGTGAAGTTCCTTCGTAGTTATCATGATTTCAATAGTCAATGGTTCTTTCCATTTCTTTTCAACTGTGAAGTTTCTTTGGGGATCGCCATTATCGTCTCCGCCTTTTATTATTTTCCGCTGGTTTTCTCCGGCTCAAGTTCTGACACCCCCTTTTGTTTATCTTTTGTAGTGATGATAAGAGAACGATGAGGGCTTCGAGCACCGGCCGTTCTTCCGTCATGTCTGATGCCGATTTCTTGGAGATGATAAAGACTAAGCACCGTCTTCAAAGATTTCAAGTTACTTTTTCTACTCCGGAGATTCAATCCGGCGTTTTGAAAAAAGAAACTCTTTGAGGATAATCCCTGTGGTCCCAACGAGATTATCGTGGCGGCGGGTCATCTCGATGCTGGGCTTCACCTTCCTCTGTATTTCCCACTAGACTCCTTTCAGTACGAGGTGCTCTGTTTACTTAGTCCTTAGCGAGCTATTTATCAGCCCAATGGAAATTTTTATAGGATCGCTCGAGAATGTGCTAGGTGAAGTCAAGGCAAGGTTACTGAGCACGATACGAACAAGTTCTTCTCATCTCAGAAGGATTTGTATACGCCTGCAACTTTCATGGAGAACTATTGGTGCCAACAGTCCGATACATTTGAGGGCTTTGGAGTTGGGATTTCTAGGTCTCGGCGACCTCTCTGAGGTCCTCTTCTTATGTCCGATTTGGATCCTCCCAATCCCATTCAGCCTATGCTTCGCAAGACTCATGATCCCAAGTGGTTTTTGTCTCCTCTTCGTATTGTGGGGCCTTACATTTTTTGCTGGGATGAGATTGGCGATGTCCTTCCTGGGATTCCCGAGATGCATAGTCATCTGCCACCTTACAGTCCATGGGAGCTTAACTTGGTTCCTTCTCGTAAACGTTCTTCACAAACTGCTCGAGCTATTGAGGATGCTAAGGTAGAAAATATTGTCTTAATGTTTTAACGTATATATACCTTGCCCCTGTTTTATGCCTTAGCATCTGATGTCGTCTTTGAGCAGAGGAGGAGGGTTGCTGATGGTTCTGGGCCATATACTTCTCCTGTGGAGGTTGCAAAACATGTATTGGAAGTTGATATTGGTGCATTGTTTGGCGAGAATGAGATTGTGGACCTTGGTGAAGGATTTGTTGGTGATATTGATCATACATTGTTAGATGAGGCTGTCAATCTTGATGGCGCTATCATTATGTCGGAGGTGGGGATGCCCCAAGCGAGTAATCTCACTGATAAGGGTGTTCTGCCCGATGTAGGTGCTCGGGTTGGTAGTGGTGTTGGTACTGGCGTACCAAGTACTTTTGCTGGTGGTTTTCCTTCTGCTCCGGCGGCTCTTTCTAGTTCGTCTTCCACCTCTTTGGTGGTGGATCTGAGGAGATGAAGATGCTATGCTCGGATCAGTATGCTCGGCTGAGCGAGGATGAGCAAGCTCGTATTTTAACTTATTTTCCTAAATCCGCTCAGCATCAGCTTGTGCAGGCGGTATGTATTTTACTATACTTTCAATAATATGCGATTTATTATTGCATCGGTTAAAGTTTTTCTAACTGGTGATATTGTCTGTTTTACTAGATAAACAATCTGAGGGTTGGTATGTTGTCCGAGACTCGTTTTGCTAGGAAGCGGGCTAGAGATGCTGAGCACGAGAATCAGAATCTGCGTCTTGCTGTGGAGATGGCCAAGCAATAGGCTTTGTCCTTTCGCCAAGATAAAAAAGAGCTGAAAGGTATTTATTTTTTCCTTTTTCTAAGTTTTCATCTCCATAGTAGGTTCTAAAGTTCTGAATTAGCCCCCTCTATTGGTAGCCACCGTCAAACGTTTGGAGGAGAAGGTAGATAATACCGGTCATAGGCATGCTAGGGAACTGTGCAATCTGAGGCTCTATGTGAGCTCTCGCCAGTGCAAGATTGATCCCTTAGAACATGAGAATCCACAACTTCAGAAGGATGTGGATGCTCATCGAGATCGCATCGTTGAGCTTCGTGCGATGTTAGATAAAGCTAAGAAGGTAGCTGTAGCTCGCTCGGATGAGATCAAGCTCCTCCGAACTCAAAAGGATGGGTTGATTGAGTGGCAATTGGACTATATGCCCCTGCTAGCGCAAGCAGGGGATGTCAGAGAAGAGTTAGTGCGTCTCAAGCGAGATTTCATCCAGCTTGAAAAGGAAAGTGATAGACACATGTTATCATGCCCGGCTGGCGATGCTTCCATAACTCCTGTTGAAGCACAGATTAGTGCTTTAGATAATCAAAAGCCCCAAGTGGAACAGACCTTAGATTCAGTTTTAATTGAACATGAAGGTTCCCTATTAGCGGTTTCTGATTTTTATTCATCTCATGCTTTTATGAGTTATTTTTATTATATTGACCGCCTCCTTTTATTTCTATTGCAGAAGCTCTTAAGCGTAATGCAGAGCTGGAGAGGCAGTTGGAAGAAGTAGGCGGCGAGGATAAGTCTTGATGAAGATCTTAATGAATTGGTGAGTAGACATGAGGAAGAGCTGGAGGCTGAGCGTGCTGATAAGAATCATAAGTTGAGCAACCTTCATGCTGAGTATAAGCTTATGATAACAAATGCCTGCAAAACTGCCGTCCTTCGTGAGCGTCAAAGGGTCGCTGCTGCTGCCAATGTTGTGGTTCCACCTCCGCCTGTTGATAGACGCATTTATGTGTCTATTTTCATCTCTATTGTGTATATTGTTAGTACCCATTTTTGTACTTATTTTGGTATTTTATCTCTTTGTAGGTGTTTTTGGAGAAATAAGCTATTGCGGCGAAATTGGCTCGAAAAGGTTTTAAAGGCACCTGAGAGGACATTTGCTATTCGGACTCTCACTTTGGATAAGGGGTAACTCATTTCCAGGAAGCTACTAAACACAGACCGGGACTGGATAGGGGGAGCTCACTTTCTTCTCAAAATTCAAAATAGGAAAAAGGCGGGAAAATTTGTTTTCACGGAACAGATTTTAGGGTTGAAATTGTGGACGACTTTTAAGGAGATTCAAGGGATGATTTTCGTTGGGTTAACCATGATAAGGATAGACAGGCTTTGTATGTGGGTTTGGATCGATTGAATTGGGTTAGATAACCCGGTAGAATCAAAACAGATGATGAATATCACGGGATACTCTGATTTAGTAATAGAAGAGTTTTGGACGGATTTTACTCGTGCTGTGGATTGGTATAAGCCTGTTTCTGTTAAACAGGGAAGGTATGAGCTGTAGAATCGATAAAACAGGGATAGAGATCGAGTTTCTACGAAACAGAGGTGATGGAAGTTTCGGGATTTCTGTTGATTATATTTGGCAGTTACGGGAGATTTAAGGCAAGATAACCTTTCCAGAGATTCGTATCAATCTAATAGAAGGACTAGAATGACCTGTACGGCTCAGAAACGCGTAGAGAGGAATTTGGAAAGTGGAGAAGTCCGAGACTTTCTGCCGAAGAAAGGAATGAATTAAATCGAGTTTCAGGGATTTTGTTGGATATAAAAAGGGTTGCTAGGAGTCACAAAAAGGGGATGAAACTTTGGGGGAAGTTTAGAGCCTAAGAGAAGCGAGAAAAATCAACTGGAAGAAAACCCGCTGCTGCTGCTGAAGAAGAAGAAGACGAAGAACATAAGACCCACAAAGTCAGTAGGAGAAGCAGTCTTATATTCAACTACACAAAGCTTCTATCGCTCCTGTCTGCAGTCACCGAAGCCTTTCAGGAACGATTCAGTCTTCTGTTTTAGACTTTCAGCGACTACAGTATACTCTTTTCTCCCTTTTAATCAATTTTTGAACACCAAAGATGTATTTTGAGATCATGATTAATATGAGGAGCTAAACCCCTTAGCCGAGGCGACGGAGGAAGCCATTGTTCCATGAAAAGTGGTATAATTCTATTTTAATTATTTTTTTTGCAATATTTTTATATGATTATTTGCATAGAACTAATATAGGAAAATTGATTTTTATTGAGTAGTTGTGAGTTGTTTTGATGGAACATGCTAGGTTTTAAAACTTTTGATGTTTCATGTTTTGTGTTTACAACTATTACTTCAAAAATCTATTAGAGGCAAAATATTAGAATCACTTTAAAAGAAAAAATTGCATGAATATTGACTAGAGTTTATCACTTAATTGGTCAATGGTGGAATCCAGAATCTCGGTGTTTTCTTTATATTTTTGATATAACTTATTTGAATTGTTGAGTTTAATTTAATTCTAAAAAAATCCTTCACAAGTTCGAGCAACGAATCTTTTTTACCACTACAACTACAAAACACATCAATTTCTGGCGCCGCCGACGCGGACTTGTTTTTAGAGTTTTAGATTTATTTTTATTTTTATTTATTTATTTTCTATTTTACGTTTTTGGGTATTTGTCTTTTGTCTACAGGTTTTGGAACGTAAAGAAAAAACATTGAGCCAAGGAGTTTGGTGATTTCGTAAAGACTTGGAGCTAAAGATTAAAGCGAAAATAACGGAAAAGAAGACAATTTTGTTTTAGTTATTTTTTTTTTAGGTTATTTTTTATTCTTTTTTTTTTTTTAGGGTTTTGTTTATTTATTTTTAGAAAAAAGAAAAAAAATTGTATTAGGGTTTCTTTATTATTTTGTAATTTTTCTTTTCTTTTTTTGGACTTTTTGGACTTTGGACACTATTTTTATTTTTTATTTTTATATACCCTACGGAAGGATATCCTTAAATATAAAAAAAAACTGTTTGCAGAGAAGGAGGACAATTACGATATTATCTCTGCACCTTGGGTTCGTACACTGACAGAGGAGTCAGTGGCCTGAGTCGACTACAACCGATTCATCCCCCGTCTGGAACGGGAGGTAAGATTCTGAACACTCGCGAATCCCCTGTCAGCGAGTTACTGTCTTCCTTAAGGTGCATATCTGTTGAGGTTCTGAATACGGACATTTATTTTCCTAGTAAAGGGCAAGGCATGGCCATACAAGATAAGGGTTCGGATTTCATCAACGTTCTCTTCTTGCACGTCTTAGGAAAACAATACCGAACGCGAACCCAAGCTTAAAATATTGACTAGAATGAGACCGATAGGGTAACGAGCTTATAGGAAAGTCGTTCAAAAGGATCGTATTGGGTATCTTGTTAGCCTAACTCAAAGTTCAGGAAGATTACTGTAAGTCGATTAGAGCCGCCTTGTAACCCAGGGAAGCGTTGCCAAAGAGGTGGGGGTATCAAAGCTCCTCTAAGCTTCTCCTACTTCTCTTCGACTTACTTTATTCGGATTGTCCTACGAGGTTTGCTAAAATTGTACCCAGTTGCCTCTTGGAAGAGTAGAAGCTGGTCTAGAAACAATCTAAGTGGAGCCATCATGCTTTTTGTTTGCTAGAAATTAATAGGTTTGATTTGGTTGAGTCGACCTTGATTTGTGATTGCTTACCCTTCCAATTTAGGAAATTCTTATGTATGCCTGAACGTAAGAGAGACGCACTAGGTAGATTTGTTAAAGAAAAACCTAGCAGTTCTAAGCATCTCGATTACATTAATCTAGATAGTCCGATTTCAGGAGAGTCCTATTTTGAACGTTCTCCTTTTACTGAGGAGAGAATCCCTAATACTCCGATAGTACCAGAAATTGCTAGTTTGAAAGCTTTGTTGAATCCGACTAGGACTACTCGTCCCTCGTGTATAAGGTTAGCTGACACAGAAGCCAATTATGAACTTAAACCTGGGACCATATAGATGCTCCCAATATTTTTAGGGAAAGAAAATGAAAACCCCTATTTCCATGTTAGGGATTTTGAAGAAATTTGCAGTACCCTAAGAATTAGAGGCTTAGATGATGATGCTTTGAAACTTAGGTTATTTCCTTTTTCCCTGAAAGATAAAGCCAAATCGTGGCTGTATAGTTTGACTTCTGAGTCAATCGAAACATATGAACAACTTACATCTGCCTTTTTCAATAAGTTTTTCCCTAGACACAAAACATCGTCTATTAGGACACAAATCTGCACATTCTCACAACAAGAGGGAGAATATTTGTATAGGTATTTGGAAAGGTTCAATGATTTGTTAACACAATGTCCTCACCATGGTTTAGAAAAGGTTAGGCTAGTTCAGATCCTTTATGAGGGTTTAGATTATTCCACAATATCTACGGTTGAAGCTCTATGTACAGGTGGGTTTGAGAACCAAACTGTTGATGCGGCAATGGCATTTTTGAATAAAGCCGCCGAAAAGACCCAACAATGGGAAAATAGTAGGGAACCCCGGAAAACAATTCTTCTAAACAGAGGGAACGTTAATAGGGTAGAAGAAGGCTCTGAATCAGATGCCAATATTGCAGCGATAGCTAAAAGGTTAGAAGCTCTAGAAATGGGTCACACTAGTGGTAGATTGGAGCCTCTTTAGGAAGGCCATAATAATGAAGAGCAAGCCAATACTCTTTATAATAACACTAGACTCGATAATCGTCAGAAATTTGACCCATATTCAGAAACCTATAATCCTGGGTGGAGAAACCATCCGAACCTTTCATGGTCTAAGGGCCAGAATCAAGGTCAGTTTAGTAATTCTAATGCTCCCCCGGGTATAGTTATGCTAAGAATCCTTCGGGACAAGCTTAATTTCAGAATCAGTCGGATAAGAAAATCCTAAGCCTAGAGGAGTCTCTCGTGTTGTTAACTCAGCAAACTGCAAAATTTCAGCAATCAGTAGAACAAAGTCTACAATCTAGTAACAAGATAGGACAAGAAAATAGTCAGGCTATTTCCGAGTTAAAAACCCAGGTAGGTCTGATAAACGAGTCTTTGAGAGAAAAAGGTAGGTTTCCTAGTCAAACACAACCCAACCCTATAGGAGTTCATAAAGTAGGTACAAAACCATCGAATTAATTGAATGCTGTTAGAACCCTTAGGAGTGGTAGAATTGTAGACAATGATGTAACCATGCCCGATAGTTAACATATTGTAGTTCACCCCTCAGGATCTCACCCCTCAAGACCACCCATAGTTGAGGAGACCGATAAAGTTTCTGATGATGTCAATTTAGTCCCTGGGAGGTCTGATTCTGTGCCTAGAGCCCCATTTCCGCAGCTATTAGTACCAACAAAAAAGGAATCGAGCTTTAATGACATATTGGAGGTTTTTAAGCAAGTTACCATAAACCTTCCTTTATTAGATGCAATTAGGAAAATTCCTGCTTATGCCAAGTTCCTTAAGGATATGTGTTCGCGAAAGCGAAAACTTAGCGTCCATAAAAAAGCCTTTTTAGCTAGTCACGTAAGTTCAATCATTCAGAACACCACAACTCCAAAGTACAAAGACCCAGGTTCCCTTACCATTGCTTGTACAATAGGAAAATTCCGGGTTGAAAAAGCTTTACTTGACTTAGGAGCCAGTGTGAACTTACTGCCATACCATGTGTATTTACAGCTAGGACTTGGATAAATGAAACCTACTCAGATAACGCTGCAGTTAGCTGATAGGTCCGTAAAAATTTCTCGAGGTGTTATCGAGGATGTTCTCATTGAGGTCGAGTTTATTTATCCAGTGGATTTTGTTGTGCTAGATACCAAACCTGTCCCTGACCCAGAGAACCAGATACCTGTGATTTTAGGTCGCCCATTTTTAGCTACGTCTAATGCGA
This sequence comes from Papaver atlanticum, assembly GCA_023531105.1. NCBI lineage: Eukaryota > Viridiplantae > Streptophyta > Magnoliopsida > Ranunculales > Papaveraceae > Papaver > Papaver atlanticum. The sequence goes on along the minus strand of JAJJMB010001069.1, from coordinate 899,456 downwards.
TCATTAACTGTCGAAATGGTGTGATGAATTTGTCTTTTGGTAATATGACTATGGAGATGAATATTTTCAATGTCAGTAAGCTACCTTATGAGCTAGATGACACATGTGTTGAAGAGGTGAACATGATAGAAGCCTTAGTTAAGGAGTCATTACCAAACATTTTTTCTGAAGACCCATTAGAAAGTTATCTATCCCATTTTGGTTTAGATCTTGACGACGATAGCACTATTGAAGAAGTGAATGCCCTATTAGATTCTACCCCTGTGTTAGACACTAATAGATGGAAAGCTAGGTTCGAACAATTACCAGTTTCTGAGACTACCTTAATTCCTTCTTTAGAAGAGCCTCCTAAGTTGGACCTTAAACCACTACCCGACACTCTAAAGTATGTGTTTTTAGGGCCATCTAAGACTTTACATGTGATTGTAGCTTCCGATTTGGATAGTGATCAGGAAAGTAGGCTAGTGAATGTACTTCAAGATAATAAGGAAGCTTTAGGGTGGACTATAGCAGACATTAAGGGTATAAGTCCTACTGTGTGTATGCATCAGATTCATTTAGAGGAAGATTTCAAACCTTCTAGGGAGATGCAACGTCAACTGAACCCTAACATGAAAGAGGTAGTTCTAAAAGAGGTGCTTAAGTTGTTAGATGCGGGTATTATTTACCAAATTTCGGACAGTAAGTGGGTCATCCCCGTTCAGGTTGTCCCCAAGAAATAAGGTATCATTGTAGTCCAGAATGATAATAACGAGTTAATCCCAACCCGAGTGACCACGAGATGGCGTGTCTGTATTGACTATAGGAAATTGAACAAGGTCACAAGGAAGGATCACTTTCCCCTTCCTTTCATCGACCAAATGCTAGAGCGATTAGATGGACATAGTCATTATTGCTTCTTAGATGGCTACTCCGGATATAATCAGATCGTTATTGCCCCAGAAGACCAAGAGAAAACCACTTTTACCTGTCCTTTTGGTACTTTTGCGTATAGACGCATGCCTTTCGGGCTATGTAATGCCCCTACGACTTTTCAGCGTTGCATGATGAGCATATTTTCTGATATGGTAGAACGGTTTTTAGAGGTCTTTATGGATGATTTTTCAGTGTTTGGTTCATCTTTCGATGAGTGCTTGCATCATTTGACATTAGTGTTGACTAGGTGTAAGGAAAAGAATTTAGTGCCTAATTGGGAAAAATGCCATTTTATGGTTAAATCAGGAATTGTGTTAGGGCACATCGTATCCTCTAAGGGTATAGAGGTAGACAAAGCCAAAGTTGATCTTATTAAGACTTTACAGGTCCCAAAAACCGTAAAAGATACTAGGTCATTCCTAGGGCATGCGGGATTTTATCGTCGATTCATTAAGGATTTTAGCTTGATTTATAGACCTCTTTGCAATTTTCTTGCAAAAGATGTTAAGTTTGTCTTTGATGATGCGTGTTTAGAGGCTTTTGAGAAGCTTAAGAGTTTACTCACTACCGCCCCCATAGTCCAGGCACCTAACTGGAACCTACCCTTTGAGATTATGTGTGATGCTTCAGATTATGCTATAGGCGTTGTGTTAGGACAGAGAGAAAACAAATTACTTCATGTGATTTACTATGTTAGCAAAATTCTGAATGATGCCCAACTGAATTATACAACTACCGAGAAGGAACTGTTAGCAATCGTGTTTTCCTTAGATAAGTTTAGATCCTATCTGTTAGGTTCTAAGGTCGTAATCTATACTGATCATGCTGCTTTGAAATACCTTTTGTCTAAGAAGGATACGAAACCTAGATTGATTAGATGATTCCTATTGTTGCAAGAATTTTCTCTAGACATTAGAGACAAAAAGGGTGTAGAAAATGTAGTAGCAGATCACTTGTCTAGGCTAGTTGTTGATCATTCTAATGATTCTCTTCCTATAAGGGAGAGCTTTCCTGATGAACAATTGTTCTCTGTTTCCCAATCACCTTGGTATGCACATATAGTTAATTATCTTGTTACTGGTCGAATGCCTCAACATTGGGGTAAACAAGATCGTTCTAGGTTTTTAGCCGAGGTTAAGCATTTCTTTTGGGACGATCCTTATCTGTTTAAGTATTGTCCAGAACAGATTATTAGGAGATGTATACCTGAGAGTGACCAGTCAAGTATTATCTCCTTTTGTCATGAACATGCATGTGGGGGTCATTTTAGTGCTAAGAAGACTGCTGCTAAGATATTGCAGTGTGGATTTTACTGGCCTTCGTTGTTTAAAGACTCCCATAGTCATTGTGTTTCTTATGAGCGTTGCCAGAGGTTAGGAACCATTTCCCGTAGAAATATGATGCCTTTGAACCCTATTTTAGTGATTGAGGTCTTTGATGTGTGGGGCATTGATTTTATGGGTCCATTTCCTAATTCTTTTGGCTATCTTTACATACTTGTCGTTGTAGACTATGTGTCTAAGTGGGTTGAGGCGGTTCCGTGTAGAACAAATGACCATAGGGTCGTAGTCCAGTTTTTGAAAGAGAATATAATTACACGTTTCGGTACGCCGTGAGCTATAATTAGTGATGGAGGTTCACACTTTTGTAATAGACCGTTTGCTCTTTTAATGAAACAATATGGCATTACCCATAAAGTAGCTACCCCATATCACCCACAGATTAGTGGTCAGGTAGAGGTTTCCAATAGGGAAATTAAGCATATTCTAGAGAAAACAGTTAATCCTAATAGGAAAGACTGGTCGTCAAGGCTTACTGATGCCTTATGGGCTTATCGTACTGCGTTTAAGACACCCATTGGAATGTCACCCTATCGTTTAGTTTTTGGCAAGGCATGTCACCTGCCTGTTGAGTTAGAGCATAGAGCCTACTGGGCTATTAAGCAGCTAAACTTTTCACTTGACAAGGCAGGAGCTCACGGAAAGCTCCAGCTCAATGAGTTGGACGAGATTCGTAGAGATGCATACGATAGTGCAAAGGAGTATAAGAACAAAATGAAACTTATGCATGATAAGAATATTTTACGAAAGTCATTTTCTCCAGGTCAAAAAGTTCTTATGTATGACACTCGTTTGCATCTATTCCCCTGGAAGTTGCGCTCTCGGTGGACCGGTCCTTTTGTGGTCCGTACTGTTTTTCCTCATGGCGCTATTGAAATTGAGACACCAGATGGTAGTAGTTCTTCAAAAGTTAACGGTCAGAGATTGAAGCCCTTTTTAGAGACTTTTCCTACAGGTGATGTTGAGGAGGTCCCTCTGGAGGACCCTGTTTACCTTGATTGACCATCTAGGCGATTTGTATATTATTTTTGTAGGTTTTTGATTCCACTTCACCCAGGTACTATCTTTCCAACTTCTCTCTTTACTGATTCCTCATGTTATTTATACTTTTGGTACTGTTCTTGAATTAGAAACATTGAGGACAATGTTATATTTAAGTTTGGGGGTAGGGTATAAACTTTTTGTTACTTTTTGTTACAATAAATTAACTCCAGAGCCTAGAAATTTATGCCTATTAAGGATGGCACTAACCAATCTAAGTGGATGGAAGCATTTTTGTTTAGGAGTTGAGGAACCAATCTGACTAGATGGAAACATCTATAAGAGTTTATTCATAAAAGCACAGAGCTCGGGTGTTAGAAACAACATGATAGTTTCACCGTATCTCAGAATCATCTTATTACTTCTGTTTTTATTTTTGCAAATTTTTATGTTGATGTCTGCTGGGTTGAAATAGAGTGATTGAGTTACTAAAAAAAAAAAAAAAAAAAAAAAAAAAAAAAAA
>JAJJMB010001069.1:875225-895597 GCA_023531105.1 Papaver atlanticum | reverse complement strand
AAAAAAAAAAAAAAAAAAAAAAAAAAAAACAGACCAATTAGACCAATCGGAATAAATAACACTTGGATAACAATATGTGTGTGTTCTCCCTGTCTCCGTCGCTTAAACAAGCGTGGAATGCAGGATCCACAGGAATTACCATGTAATATGCTGACAAGAAGCATGCGCTTGGATCCAAAAGATCTAATCATGTCGTTAAAAAAATAAAAATAAAAATAAATAAAGGTTTATTATAAAGTCGACCACTGGTTCCCTTGTATATGCCAGCTGTGTTGATGTAGATTTAGGATTGTCGACCACTGGTTCCCTTGTATATGCCAGTTGTGTTGATATTAGTCCAGACCAGTATCTCAATCCACTAGGTCATATGTTCATCTTGGCATTGAAGTCTATTCGCAACCATCTATTTCTATATCCATCTTCTTAATCTATTCATGTGATTTGTTTGATTCCGGATATTGATGTCCATAGTGCGACTATCTGAGTAGAGCTCTGTCACTTATATATGAATTTTAGTATATTTGAGTGCAAACTCATATACAGCAATTGGAATTTCGCATCAGGGTACTTCCTCCCGTAATCAATAAGTATGCCAACCAAGGAGGTTCTTCAGTGCATTCCAAGGTTCTGCGTAGATAGCTAGGGTCTGGAGTAAAGGTTTTGTGGGTACACCTCTTGTAAACCCTCCCTAGACTATAACTCGGCCACTAGGGCCACCTAGGGGTTCAAAGGCTTGTTGCACATGCTAAGTGCAATCGACGATGCCTGCGACAGTGAGTTAGGATTTTATTTTTTGTTTTTAATTTGCTCGGGACTAGCAAATAATAAGTTTGGGTGTATTTGATAGACACATTTATGTGTCTATTTTCATCTCTATTGTGTATATTGGTAATACCCATTTTTGTACTTATTTTGGTATTTTATCTCTTTGTAGGTGTTTTTGGAGAAATAAGCTTTTGCGGCGAAATTGGCTCGAAAAGTTGTTAAAGGCACCTGAGAGGACATTTGCTATTCGGACTCTCACTTTGGATAAGGGGTAACCCATTTCCAGGCAGCTACTAAACACAGACCGGGACTGGATAGGGGGAGGTCACTTTCTTCTCAAAATTCAAAATAGGAAAAAGGCGGGAAAATTTGTTTTCACGGAACAGATTTTAGGGTTGAAATTGTGGACGACTTTTAAGGAGATTCAAGGGCTGATTTTCGTTGGGTTAATCATGATAACGATAGATAGGCTTGGTATGTGGGTTTGGATCGATTGAATTGGGTTAGATAACCCGGTAGAATCAAAACAGATGATGAATAGCACAGGATACTCTGATTTAGTAATAGAAGAGTTTTGGACGGATTTTACTCGTGCTGTGGATTGGTATAAGCCTGTTTCTGTTAAACAGGGAAGGTATGAGCTGTAGAATCGATAAAACAGGGATAAATATCGAGTTTCTACGAAACAGAGGTGATGGAAGTTTCGGGATTTCTGTTGATTATATTTGGCAGTTACGGGAGATTTAAGGCAAGATAACCTTTCCAAAGATTCGTATCAATCTAATAGAGGGACTGGAATGACCTGTACGGCTCAGAAACGCGTAGAGAGGAATTTGGAAAGTGGAGAAGTCCGAGACTTTCTGCCGAAGAAAGGAAGGAATTAAATCGAGTTTCAGGGATTTTGTTGGATATAAAAAGGGTTGCTAGGAGTCACAAAAAGGGGATGAAACTTTGGGGGAAGTTTAGAGCCTAAGAGAAGCGAGAAAAATCAACTGGAAGAAAACCTGCTGCTGCTGCTGAAGAAGAAGAAGACGAAGAACATAAGACTCACAGAGTCAGTCGGAGAAGCAGTATTATATTCAACTACACAAAGCTTCTATCGCTCCTGTCTGCAGTCACCGAAGCCTTTCAGGAACGATTCAGTCTTCTGTTTTAGACTTTCAGCGACTACAGTATACTCTTTTCCCCTTTTAATCAATTTTTGAACACCAAAGATGTATTTTGAGATCATGATTAATATGAGGAGATAAACCCCTTAGCCGAGGCGACGGAGGAAGCCATTGTTCCATGAAAAGTGGTATAATTCTATTTTAATTATTTTTTTTGCAATATTTTTATATGATTATTTGCATAGAACTAATATAGGAAAATTGATTTTTATTGAGTAGTTGTGAGTTGTTTTGATGGAACATGCTAGGTTTTAAAACTTTTGATGTTTCATGCTTAGTGTTTACAACTATTACTTCAAAAATCTATTAGAGGCAAAATATTAGAATCACTTTAAAAGAAAAAATTGCATGAATATTGATTAGAGTTTATCACTTAATTGGTCAATGGTGGAATCCAGAATCTTGGTGTTTTCTTTATATTTTTGATATAACTTATTTGAATTGTTGAGTTTAATTTAAGTCTAAAAAAATCCTTCACAAGTTCGAGCAACGAATCTTTTTTACCACTACAACTACAAAACACATCACCTGTTGAGCCCGAGTCCGAGCAAGTTGCTCCTGAAACTGCCGAGGGAGAGGATCGGGTGGACATTGAGCAAGGTGCACCTGGCGATGGGAAGGTTTAAGTCCATCAGTTCTTTTTCTCATATAAGCTTTGCTTTTCTAAGAACTTCTTGTTTTCTCCTTTTTGTGTTTAAACCTCGTGTTGTTTTTTAGGTAATATTTAGGAAGACATTATTTGGTGAGTCCTCGTGCTCCTTGCGAGGCAATGTGTAATTGGTTTGACTGGTCAGTACGCTGAACGAGTCCTCTTCTGTGGTGGAGGCATTATTTTGCTACACATACTTTGATAAGTCTTCATATGTGGGAGGAAATGATACTTTCTTTTGAAGTAGCTGTTTATATGGATGATAATTTCCTTAGTTGAATTACATCACATGATGTTTGTATTTTTGTGGTTCCCGGGAGGTTTTGTGCATGCTGTTGGTCCAACCATGGGTGACAAAGCCAAGGAGTGATCAATTCCTTAATTTTATAGGGCATCTCTTACGTTGTTGGGATTCTTGGCATAGCACATTTCCCTTCTCGCCTTGGTCTTATGCCTTCATGGGCTTAGTTTTTTAATAGTGTACAGTTTAGTTTACTCTTGCCCCAGGGTTAAGTGATCAGTTGTGTGAGTCACTTGTTTATTAACCATTGTTTGGAGGGAAATATCTCGGTCAGTGATTCTTGCCTTAGAAAAAGGTAAGTACCTTGATTCTGGATATCTCCTGTTATGGCATGGCATCATCCGATTTCTTGATCGTGATGGCATTACCTTAGGTCTGTTCCCGTCTTAGGTAGCTTAGGGTGTCCCCCGCTTCATCTTGCTTCATTCGGCTAGATGGCATTGCCATAGGTCTGTGTCCATCTCGGGCATCTTAGGTATTTTACCCGCATCATTCATTGTAGAATGGAAGGTGTGGCTAGCACTGTGCCATAATCTTGATGGGCTTTTGTGATAATGCAAATATGATATGATTATGCAAGAACAAATAAAACAAAAAGCAAAAAATTGCAAGAAAAATAAATAAATCAAAGTAAATTGAAAAAAGAAAAGAAAAGGGTTGCAAAAAATTGCAAGAAATAAGTACACAAAAGGAGTAATTTTATTATTCTCAAAAGAGGGTTCATAAGCCCTTAGTGCATTCAAGTAAGGTTTCATGACCTTTTACAAGTAAGGCTTCGAGTCCTATTTTCAGATTTTATCTTCCTAAGCGATGAGTTGTTTAAGCATTGTATTGCTTGAGGTATTTGATGTTCCAGGGGCGTTCTAGTTCTTCCCCATTAGGTTTGAGCAATCTGTATGCCCCATCGCCTGCCTTGGCGATGACTGTGAGTGGTCCTTCCAAGATGGGAGAAAATTTTCCTGCCTCACACTGGTATGGCGGGATCTCGTGCCAGACTTTATCGCCTGGGATAATTTTCCTCTGATGAACGCGTTTGTTGTATTCTCGGGCTAACCTACGATGGTAATTTTCTATTTTCTGGAGAGCTATTTCTCGGTTTTCTTCGAGATCGTCCAACTTGGCGAGTATCATGTCCGAGCTTAGGTTCTTCTCCCAAGCCTCGGTCTTGGTCGTAGGGATCATCGCTTTAGTTGGTATGATCGTTTCCGTTCCATAAGTGAGGGCGAAGGGAGTCATCCCTGTTGCTTCTCTTCGTGTGGTCCGATAGGCCCGTAGTACATTGCGTAGCTGTTCACATCGGCTAGTCCCATGTTCGTCTAGCTTCATACTGAGCATGTCAGCGGTCGCTTATTTAGGGTAACCGTAAATACTTCGGGGAGTGGAGAAGGCATTATGCTCCTGATTTTTCTCGCCGAGTGAGATTCGGTTATAACCCGAGTATCCGTCTATTAGGGACAGTAGTCCGTATTCAGATGTGGCTTCCACAAGCTGATCGATATCGGGAATCAGAAAGCTGCCCTTTGGATAGGACTTATTAATGTAAAGTGGTACTCCTTCATTTTTCTTCGGTATTATCACCATGTTGGGTATTTGTTCTCCTCGGACGACTTCTGATGCCTCTGTTTTCTTCATTTCATTTTGAATCGCCTTGTGATACTCCGGTGTCACCTTTCGCATCTTTTGCCTCATAGGCTTGTGCTTTGGATCATTTTTCAAGTTGTCTTGACAGACTTATGGATCTATCCCAGGCATATCTCCCATGTGCCTTGCAGAGGCATCGGAGTATTCTTTTGATACTCATACGAGCTTTTCTTCTTCCTATCTATCGAGGAGAGTTGCAATCTTAACGATTCCAAGGTTTTTGGTTGTTCTGCCGTTTATTTCCTTCGCGGGTTCTGAGGTCGAGAGGTTTATCTTGAGCTCTCCATCATTGGAGAGGTCCTGTAGTTGCTATAAGAGCTCCTTGGATAAGTCCGAGATTGGGACATTGTCCGAGGCTAGTACGTTGTTCGAGTGCCTCGCTTTGCTTTCCACTGCTACGTAAGCATTGATATCAGACTGGCTTTTAGCATTCTTGTCCCTTTTCTCCTTTGCTTTTGGGGATTTTACCCTGTTCTCGTCGTTCTGTACATCCATGTTGTAACAGTACTTAGCTTCGCCTGAGTCTCCAACGATCTCTGCGATCCCATCGGGTATTGGAAACCTTAGTCTCTGATGGTAGGTCGAGGCAACTCCTTTGATCCCATGGACCCAGGATCGCCCGACAATGGCCGTGTAGGGTGAAAGTACATCTACTACACAGAAAGTGGTTAGAGTGAGGATTTTTCCTACTCGAATTTCTAGGGTGACCTCGCCCCTTGGGCGGGTCGATGAGCCATTGAAGCCAAATATGTTATAGGTAGAAGGGATTAGGCATTCGTCTCTAAGACCCATTTTCTTGAATGTTTCATAAAAAAAAAATTCGACAGAACTTCCTCCGTCTATTAGTATTTTAGGCATGGCCCATGGCAACACCTTAGGATTTTCTTCCTCTCCCTCCTGCTCAGGGAGTGCGATAGCAATCGTAACCACCAATGGATCGTTGTGGTTTCGTCCTTTATCAGGTGCCTCCGAGGCTGAAAAACTGATAGGTATTTTCATCCACTTTAGCATAGGAGGTTCTTTTGCCACACTGAAGACTTCATCACCTTCGAAGTTTCGTTTGTGGATTCGTCCTGTAATACTTCCTTTAGGTGTGGGAGCAGTGATAGCTGAGTGCGATATCGTATTGTATCCCAAGTATTGTACCTCGCGTGGTATTTCTACGCGATGCACGGGTGTTCCCACCGTTGGTTGGATCGCTGGCTTGGCGATATATTCCTGGAGTTCTCCTTCATCAATCATGTCTTGCACCATCTTCTTCAGATCTCTGCATGAGTCTTTCGTGTGGCTATAAAATTTGTGAAACTCGTAGAAGTCTGTTCTATTCTTAGCGTGCTTGGGCTGCTGTCCTCTATTCCATGGGTATGTGATCTTATATTTCCCATCGATCTTCTTAAAGATCTCGGATATAGGTGTGTTTAGTTTCGTGTAGACTGGGTCTACGAACTTTCCCTTCTTTTTTTGTGCTTGGTCTCGCCCTTTCCATCCTCCACTTCGATGTTTATCGAATTGGGAAGATCCGTTGTTGGATCGCCCTGCTCCTTGGGCTGGCGCTTGAGGGTTTTGTGGTTCTACCACATTTGCTCCTCTATTGGTTCCTTTTACCAATTTGTCATAGGTTCCGTCCTGGATTTCTTCAAGGGCTATATAGTCCTCTTGAATTTCTCTCAGTTTCCCTAGATTGGGTGGCATGGTCTCGTACATGCGGACAAATATGGGGTCTGTCTTCCTTAGATTATTTTTGAAGCCCAAGATCGCGTAGGCCTCTAGGACTCTTTCGATCTCGGAACATAATTTTCTCCAACGAGTTACCAGAGAGCGGAGTGACTCATTCGGTCCCCTGGCTAACTGGAACAACATGTCAATTTCGGGTTTGACTCGGCTGTTATGTATGTACGTTTCTAAGAACAACTCGGATAGGTGGTCAAACGATTTAACCGATGCCCTTGGCAGGTTATTAAACCACATTAGGGCCTCGTCTTTTAGGCTGGCTAGAAAGAACCTATACATCACTACCTCGTAGTGACTCCACTGTGTCAGTGTCAAGCAGTAGGATCTGAGATGTTCGATTGCATCGTCGGTCCCATTGAAAGGAGTTGCAAACGTTGGGAGCGAGCATTTCCTTGGAAATGGTTGGGCCAATAGACTCTCTGATAAGGGAGACTGTCCAACCTCTTGCAGTACTTCCTTCAACTTCTTTCCTTCTTGTTTTCCTGTAGCCTCTCTGCACATCGCTTCGAGTTGATAGAGTCGGGCTTGTAATTGGTCGTCACTGTGCCTCGTTTCGGCCTTCTTCCTTCGTCCTTGCGCTCTTTCGGGCGAGAAAGAAGCTTATGGTTGGTGATATCTTGATCGCCCTGAATCCTCGTCCGATTACTCGACGTACATTACTATCTTAGAGCGAGTTGACTTTGAAGTCTCCCCTCGCTTGCGGTTTATGACTGCGTGGTTCTTGGCCATTCAGTTTGTTTTTACTTCGTCCTCATTTTTCTTTTCTCGTCTATGCTTGGGATTGACATCGGATGATCCCTCGGACGGGCTTTCTTCCTCGTTTAGGACATCTCGGCTTCCTTTCAGAAAGCGCTCTCCTGTTTCCTCGTCCGAGGTGTCAGGGATATGCACTCGCTCATCGTCCTGTAAGTTCTCAAAAGGACTCTCCTCCTCGGGGGTCTCCTCTATGGTAGTGAGTGGCACCTTTTTCTTTGTTTTGCGTTTCACCTTCGGTTTCTCCGTTCTAGCCTCCTGTTACGTCTTTCTAACTTTTTCATTCTCTCATCCTGCGCATCTTATGCTTTCAGGATAGCTGCGATAGTAGCAGCTGTATCACTGAGGTTAGAAGGTTCACCTTTCTTCTCCTCATTGTTTATGTTTTTCCTTGAAAAACGATTCAACCCTCCTGGTTGAGTTAAATGGATATCATTCTGTTTTTCGAAGGGACTTCCCTCTTCGTCAAAGATAGAGTTATCAGTTAACCCCTCCCGATACTGGTTATCAGTTTGTCCCTCTCCTGAGAGTACACCGTTGTGCAGAGTTTCACCGAGATTCATCTCGTCTAGGCCTCCAGATAGGGCTCCACCAGTTTCTCCTTGGCTCGTGCGAGTGGGTCGTCTTGTCACCATCGCCTTACCTGCGATATATGCAATAATGCTTAATTTGTCTTTTCTTACAGAAAATTGGGACCCTAGATTTGCAGGTCATGTGCAATTACTAAGTCATAGTTCTGACTGGACAGTTTAGTACAGGAAGACTTTGCAGTAAATTTTAGAGACATGTGAAGATGTCAAAACATTCCCTACTTGCATAAAGTTGTGGTGATGGGAAACAGGTGTTTTTGTTTGTTTCTCTTCTCGAGAAAAATACCTTCTTCTACACGTCATACCTTTACTAGGAAAAAACCAAGTTATGACTATTGAGCATATCTTCCCATTTTAGGAAATATTTCTCAATATCTTTGAACTTTTGATTTTGAACAAACATTTGAGTTTGATGTTTGATTATGTACTCATTAACCCTTCCCCTCGACTCAGAGTTAGATTTCTAAGAAGAAGATTATGGATTATCTTGAGTTTTAAAAAGATGAAGAACATCATGAATAACTTGTCTTTTCAACTTTCATAGGGTGATATTTTCTCATATGAAGTTTACTGACTTAAACTTCTTCCCATCCCTTTCATGGAGGAGATCGTTTGAGTGCCGAAGTGTTCAAAACTCCATTTTCACTCTGATCTTCAACTCTCCTGAGCGTCTTGAGGAAGATGCAAGAAATCTTAAAAGAACAAAAATCTTAAAGAAAATAAGTGAAAAACATGTAGATCTGATGCGTCTGAGGCTCTTCAGGACTTCACTGATCGTGTGGATCGTGCTGAGTCCGAGATCTACTCATGAACTTGAACATAATTCTACACAGTGGTGTGAAATCCACTTCTTTCAAAGAGATTATGAAAATAATATAGAGCTGTTACTAAAGAGGTAGATTAAATCTTCATACCTCCTTGTTTCTAGCACCAAAATGTAGTTGCATCTTTTCTGATGGCTACACCCAAGTAGATCTAAAGGCTATAAAACTACTAACATTCAAGATTCAAAGATAAACAAGATGTAAAGAACATGAAAGTAAAGATTAACACAAGCATATAATGTGGTTCGGCCATGAAGACCTACGTCCATGGGAAAGAAGATGTTTTCTTTATTGATTAGGGTCTTACCCTTGAAAGAGCTACAAATATCACTTAGATTTCTCACTCTCTCCTTATCTAGATCTCTCTCAGGAATTCTATGTATAAAGACCATCTAATATTACATGTCCATCTCCTTCTACATGGACTGGTATTTATAGGCAAATTAGACTCGTGAAGGCCTGGTCTCGCCGAGCTGGTGGAGCCATCGTACATCTTCTCATTACTTAGGACGAGCTCTATACTATCCCTCGTGATGGCCTACTTGGTTCCCCTTCCGACTCATCTCGCTCCATACGTCATCGTGTTGCTCTTCCTTGGAGACCTCGTGCTGCATCACCTTAGTTTATAGTATAGATCGCCCGAGTCTTCTGATACGATGTAGATTCATCCACGTCTCATATGATCCTATTAAATGTAGTCCTTCTTTTTATACTTGGACGTCTGAGCCGATTAGACCACTCCTTACACGCGTCATTCATGTAACGTTGTAGCAGGTATCTTGATTCAGACGAAATCACCTTTATAGAGTATGATTCGGTGATTTTACTTCATCACCTTATCATAAAACCATCCCTTAAGATGTCGACATGTGGCCATCGGGTATTCTACCCTCACAGGAAGATGCATATATACTTTTATGCAAGTATGCAAGGCTGAGTAATTGTGGGTGAAGTTGATTCACTGAACCACAATTATTGCAGGTCATGTCCCATGAAAAATTTAGGCAATTAGATGGGCGTGTTTTAGCAGGTATCAGAGCTGTGTTAGGGGACACAGTTATTGATTTTTCTCTCTTTTTACTCAAGTTGGTGTCATTTGTTTGTCCAATTCAGTGGTGAAGCATTTGGGTTTCATTAGTATGGAGACTAGAAGAAGTTGGTCTTGTGTGGAAAGATCAATTGGAATGAACTTTGAAGCTTGAAGTAGCAACATGCCAAGAAATTTTATGACAAAGGTGTTAAAATTCCTTCCCAAAGTGTTAGACGAACATGCAAGAATCATTGAAAACCGGGTTTTCAAGTGATGGTATGACAAAACTAAGGAGTATGCTGACTTCTATGGTGCAAGTCAGTTGTTACAGTCCATTTATCTCACAAGTATGCGAAGATTATGCATTTGGAATGCATGATTTCGTAGTGTTATCAGTAGCGAGTACATTACGTGTTGTAATGTGAATTTTGCGAAAATTCCTGAACTCAAAGAAGTTGATGGCCTTTGCAGTGGCAAAGAAGATGAAGAACCTGTATATGCGATAGAAGGTGTTTTCATCGTAGCCAGTTGATGGAAGATTATAGTTATCTCTCTTTCGTTCAAAGTAAAGATAGTTCACGTGGAAGATGCTACATAGCATATTAAGCCAAAATATGCAATAGAAGACGCTGAAAGTGAAATAAGAAAATAGAATTGGTGGCATAGTCGAGTTTTCTATTGAGATTTATATGGAAGTACGGTATTTGGCAGCGATAGCATGGAGTAACGCAACAACAATGAAGATGTAAGTTTATCAAGTATACGAGTTAAGAGTAACTCATAGTTTGGAAGAACATGATGTTGTTTTTACACCACATTAAAGCGTAGCAGTTAGGAAAAAAACAAGTGATGCTTAAATTGATGGTTTCAAAGGCGCGTGAAGAGGATGCCTGGTCCATAGTGACGGTGGAATGTCCCGGGTAATCCTAAGTCATGACTATATCAAAGTCGACATGCATTTCAATCAAGGTGTAGCGACAATGCAAACAAAGAACAACATGGTGCTGGTTCTTTGGCATACAAATGGTGCAAAGCTAGGAGGCATAATTTACAATATGATTTGGAGGCCAAATCTAGTGTAAGTTTTGTTAAATTGCTGAGGACAGCAAAGGCTATGGATTGTGGCGCATACCAGAGTAGTATGGAATCGTAGCATGCATACCTTAAGGCATGGCATAATTTAGCGTAGGCGCATATGATTGAAGAATGAGGCCGAGTCTTGTATAAGTCCTGTTATGTTGCTTGGTGCAACTAATGTCGAAAAGTAAAGGCATAAGACTATTGCAATAATCATTGGTAATCAGTTATGAAGAATCATTACTTGTGTAAACTTAGGCACAAATTATTCAAGTGAAATTCAAGCATAATTCAGGCAGTTGGCAAGAGGAATTTCCAAGTTGCATTTGGGTGTTGATATGCAATTATAGTTGAAGTTGAAGCGTAGGCCAACGTGACAACAACAATTCAAGTCAGTAGGATCAATGGCAAGTCAGTAAGCTAAGTGATGGCATTTGGTACTTGGCATAGAAATTTTGGTAAGGAAAAAGGCCAAACAAGTTTGTTGATTTCTAAGATAGGCTCAGAAGCGTACAAGGCCAGAGAACAAGTATAGCGAGTATATTTTGTTGCGTTCAACGATGGCGTTGAACGGATTAGGTGGGGGAGGTCTATGACCGATCCGGCAAGTAAGCACAATGATTGTGCTTTACAGTGTTGCAGGCCAAGTCAGTGTTCATCCATAACAACGCAATGCAAAGCCCTAATAGCGCAATGAAAAGCCATAATAACGCTATACTGTATAGACCGTCAAGCACTAAGATAGTGGCACCCTGCAGGTCCAGTGAAGCGCAAAGGTAGCGCTACACTGTAAAAATATTTGGCTAAGTAATGAAGCTTATTGGACGACACAGTGAGGCTTCATTGAGGGATTGGCAAGACATGGAAAAAGTTGACAGATGCAACATGCGATGTTGGCATTAAGGCATATCTGTGGAACTGAGTTGGCCCAAACTCAAGGATGATGCAAGAAGGTAGAATAGGCCAAGAGTTAGTCTATGACATTAGTTCAAGGCAAGCCAAAGCTTGAACAATGCAAACAAGCTAGTAATGCCAGAGTTGCATTGCTACTGTCAAGCAAAATTGGCTAAGTGAAGCATATGACGCCGTGAGTAACTAGAATGAGTTTAAGGAATTGGCCTTGATGATTGAATCCCAAGGATGGTCCGTGCATTATCTTAGAGTAAGAAGTTGGCAGGGCCAAGATGGCTGAGCATTGGATCAAGGAAGAATTAAGTAAAGCACAACAGTTGTGCAATATGGCTCAGGTGGCGGATACAAGTTGGTTATTGGCTTCACAAGCGTGCCAGAGGTACGAGACAAGTTGGAAGGGTTATGAAATTAGTTTATAACCTTATTAGAGTGTCCCTAACCGTTCAAGAAAGGTGTGGCTTCAATCTTCAAGACAACACAAAAGGTGGCACTTGAAAAGCAGATTGGCGGTTAAGAAAATTACATGTGGACATGTGGCTGTCTGTAGGATGTGCAAGAGGTTGCACACAGTTTTGGACTTATCTTTAACATGTATAAATATCTTAGATATCAATAATAAGGGTGTTCTTCGTTTGAGAGAAGAACCACTAATGTAGAGAGTGTTTTAGGCATTCACCAAGAGGGTGAATGGCCTGTTTTGGTCCATGTGATGGCCTAGTTTTGTAATATTACTTTATCATTGTGTTGTTGATTTGTGTGAGAATTGTTTAAGTACATGGCATAACCTCTTATGCTTATGGGGGCATGAAGAGTTAGAGAGAAAGAAGAAAGACTTCCGTTTTGCAAAGCCTTTAGAATGAAGGAAGATACATACTTTGATGCAAGTATGCAAGGCTGAGTAATTGTGGGTGAAGTTGATTCACTGAACCATAATTATTTCCGGTCATGTCCTATGAAATTTTAGGCGATTAAATGGGCGTGTGACACATACCAAGATGCATATCCTAACACATTGTCTGGTTCTGCTAAGGAAGGCCGACTCAGTGGCTTCAAATGTGTCAGGGGAAAGTTTAGCCCATGCATGCGATATATTATTTCCTAATTAAATTCGATTTAGGGTTATGTTTCAATGTTATAAATATATTTTAGAGCTGTTATTATTTTAATTATTGTAGGTTTATGTTTTGGATAATCGTAAAAGATGTTAGAACGATTATTGATTTTCACTAGAGGAGGATTAATACTATGGTCATGTAAAGAATTAGAAAGAACTTCTCTTAAACAATTCAACCCAAACCAGTTCCTAACTTCCCATACAAGACAATCTCGAACCCTGATGTACCTCCAAAAGTCAACTCGGACTGCATCTCTCAACAAAATTGCCACTCAAGATTCTCTACAAAGGTACAAGGCCGTAAGAGATAGTCAAGAAGTTGAATCGATTTCCAAACCCCAAAATAAAAATGGATTTCAATTTCTTTTACAGTACTGAAATCCCAAACCCCAAAATAAAATTGCCACTCAAGATTCTCTACAAAGGTACAAGGCCGTAAGAGATAGTCAAGAAGTTGAATCGATTTCCAAACCCCAAAATAAAAATACCAACATTTGTGTTGGATCTAGATCTAGATGTCACTGTGGTATGAGGGTAAAGTCATTGGGTGGAAAAAAAAAGATGCATAAATTAGATATATAGTCGGTAAAGACGTCATCAAAAGTTTGATCAATAAATTAAATATACTAATGGTATTAAATAACAAGATGTATAATTTAATGCAATGCATTGCATGAGAGTGTTATACCAAGTGATTCAATAAAAAACCGATATAAGAACTAAGACCTCGTCTTAGTTTTTCTCTTAGAAGATTGTCGTTGTTGTCGAAATCACGGAATTCTTGTCGACCTTGGTGTTAACACAAGTGGTAAGTCACTTCTAAGCCAAGGGTAGGCATCTAGCACTTCTGTAAGAGGTTGATCGAATTTTATATAGTGATAAGTAAGGTTGTCATTCACTCGGACTTGATAAGATTGATTTTAAGAATTAATAAAGTAAAATAAAAGAAAAATATATACAAAATATTGTCGCAGGATGAATAGAGTTACTGGGACTAGGATTTCGTCGAATTCATAACATAGAGTTTAATTTATTTATTCTCAACAATTAAAGCTCAATAAATAAAATTAACATGGACTCTGATTTTGCCAAGGTAGATTCTCAAAAGATTAGTTGTAAATCCTAAGCATGATGTACCAAAACATTTAAGATAAGCATACCTCATCAAATTAAATGACAACCAATTAATTCAAATCATATTTCAATTAAAATTAATACAAAAGTCTTAAAAAGAATTAAATAATTTTACCCATATATGAAATTCGTCTTCCTCCATCGTCCCAGTGTTGGGGTTTAGCTCATCATGTCGAAAACACACTTAAAATATTTATTCATGGCTCAAAAGTGTTTATAAGATAATGAAATTGGAGAAAAATGATAAAACCGGCTTTTGTAACAATTATATTTGTTACAAACTCATCTGTTACAGAGAACGATAAAAATGAACTGTCATTGTCACTGTAGCAAAACGACTGTGACACAATGTCTTTTGTTCTTCGTTACTTCTTCAATGGCAGCAGCAGAGACAAGCTCTGCAACTCCCCGATTCTCTTCTCTATTATAACCCCTAACACTCCATACCCTTTCTATTACTCCTCCAAACCTTATACACTCCTCCAGACACCAAAATCACGCATCATAATTCCATATATTCTTCAATTACTCGATAATATTCTTCACTGCCAGTAACGGGATTTCTTCCCTTTTTACAGCTTCTCACGCGTCTGTAGACATCTAACATACTCTTAACAGACTCATACATGTCCCAGAATAAGATATACATGCTCTGACCTCGTGCAATCTTTCCAAGAATGAATAAAATCCCGAGAATAACTCATGGGGATATATGATGCTCTGTTTTCTTCCAATCGGTGATACAACTGTATTTTGACGAAGCTAAGAGATTTTCCAGTCCTGTTTGTGGTTAACAGGCCCAAACAAAGCCAGAATATCCCGTAGTTTTCATAATATTTTCCCGTGAACACGCGGCTCTGTTTCCTTCTCACCGATTATCTGGTTCAACTGGAATGAATCCAACACAACTACCATCTCTGTTTAGCTCAAATAGACAAACCCAAAGAGTTTTCCCTTGAATCTCCCTAGAGCATGATCAAAACTCGAACCCTAAATATGGCCGTGTGCTGCAACATTTTCCCGCCAACAGAAAATTCAAATGAAGAAGAAAGGGTTGCCCCTTATCCGCCTGTGGAGTGTAAATAGCAGGTGTCCAACTGAGGTGCCTCATGACCCTTATCCAAAGCAGGTGTCCGTTTAGCAAATGTCCTCCGGGATGCCTTTAACAACTTTTCGAGCTGATTTTTCCAACAATGTGTACTGCCCAAAAACACCTACAAACAAGTTTATTAGTGATAAAATGAGTCTCAGCTAATGTATTTATGGGTGAAAATGCGTCACACTTGCGTTCTCATCAAATTCCCCCACACTTACATTTTGCTAGTCCTCGATCAAAAAAGAAAATTGACCCGCTACACAGCTAGTCATATAATAAGAGAGAGAGAGAGACCTGCTACACAGCTGGTCATATAAAAAATAAAATCCAGACCCGCTAGACAGCTGGTCATAACATGTAAGAAAAAAGAAAAGACCCGCTACACAGCTGGTCATAACCCTAACAATCATTTTTTTTATTATATATATTAGACCCGTTACACAGCTGGTCATAATATGCAATTAAATTCCTGAAAAGGAAAAATAAAAAGTTACTAACCACTCCCCCACACTTAAATCTAAAATTGTCCTCAATGTTCTAAAGATGAAATTAAAAACATGAACAGGGATAAATTGTTACTTTCTAAAGGAAGTGAGGAAGGATATTACCAGAGTATCGAAAAATGGGTTACCTCCCTGCAAGTGCTAAGTTTAAAGTCTTCAGCCAGACTAAGAAAGGCTTAGTCACCTCATAGAATCATAAAGAAGTAACCTGAACAACTGCGGGTCATCTGAATCAAAAAGTGTTACCCAAAGGAAAAGGAAATTACAACATACCATGAAGATACCGAACATACCCTTATCTATTTTTTTTAATTAAGACAACTATATCTAGTTGTGGTTCAGGTTCAGGTTCCATAAAAGGGTCTGATAGATGCATTTATGTGTCTATTTTCATCTCTTTTGTGTATATTATTAGTACCCATTTTTGTACTTATTTTGGTATTTTATCTCTTTGTAGGTATTTTTGGAGAAATAAGCTTTTGCGGCGAAATTGGCTCGAAAATTTGTTAAAGGCACCTGGGAGGACATTTGCTATTCGGACTCTAACTTTGGATAAGGGGTAACCCATTTCCAAGTAGCTACTAAACACAGACCGGGACTGGATAGGGGGAGGTCACTTTCTTCTCAAAATTCAAAACAGAAAATTGGCGGGAAAACATGGTTCCACAGACAGAATTAGGGTTGGAGTTTTGATCGATTTTTATGGAGATTAAAGGGCTGAAATTGATTGGGTTTACTCCTTAGGCCTAAACAGGCCTGTTAAAGTCTTTGGATTGAACCCAAATTGGCTAGAGATCGAATTAGAGCAAAACAGAGGGATGAGTTTACACGGGTCTGTGATGAATTATTTTTGGAATTTTAGGGAGACTAAAGGCAAGATTTTCTTTCCAAACATACGTTTCTATCGAAAGAAGAGTTTGGGATAAGTTGGAAAGCTCAGAAACGCGTGAAACAATTAAAACAAGAAATTGTCGCAACTTGGCCGTAAAGAGAAAGGAAGAGATTTTGGAAGATTTTGGAGAGATTTCATCGGTATTTTTGATATAAATAGATTGGTTGGGTCATATAGAAGAGGTGTCGAGAGTTTAGGGGGCTGAGAAGGATTGAGGAGGCGAGAATCAGAGATTTACAAGCTCCGCTGCTCTGCTGTTTCTGCTGGTGCAGAACTGAAGAACACGAATAACATAAGACACACGCGAAACAGTCGCAGACGAGTATCGTTCTTCAACAGCAGACCACATATATCGTTTATAAACAGCACCTGATTGTAACGGTGACTTCTGTAACGACCATTAAGTGTTGCAGATTCGCTGTATTATTATTTCTCTTCACTAAAAATACCTTTTGAGCCATGTTTCAATCTTTTGAGTGTGTTTTTGATATGAGGAGCTAAACCCAAACATTGGGACGATGGAGGGAGTCGATTTTCATTATATGGTAAATTTAATTTATTCTTTTTATGACTTTTGCATTAATTTAAAATTGAAATATGATTTGAATTAATTAGTTGTCATTTAATTTGATGATGTATGCTTGGCTTAAATGTTTTGATACATCATGCTTAGGATTTACAACTAATATTTTGAGAATCTACTTAGGCAAAAATAAGAGTCACCATATCATATTTTATAATTGTTGAGAATAAATAAATTGAACCACATGCATGAGAATTGGCCACATCCTTAGTCCCAATACCTCTCGCCCATTGTTTATAATTTTTGTTTATATATTTTTATTAAATTTAAAAAACTCGAATCTTCACAAGTCCGAGAGTTTGAACTCATTTACTACAACAACTTTAAAATCACATCAATTTTTTGCGCCGCTGACGCGGATTTGTTTTTAGATTTAGAGTTTTTAGATTATTATTTTTTCTTTGTTTTTTTTTTACGTTTCTTGGGTATTTGTCTTTTTGTTGCAGGTTTTGAATCAAAAAAGAATTGGAGACGAAAGACCTGGAGGATTAAAAGCTAGACAAAGTGAAAAGAACAGAGGAAAGACGAAGATATTTTTTTTAATTAATTAGATTTTATTTTTAGAAATTGTAAATATGACTTTATTTTTTAAATTTTTTATTTTTGGACATTGGACTTTGGTCATTATTTTTAAACCCTACGGAAGGGTATATTTTTAAATATAAACTATTTGCAGGAAGGACGACGATTACGATATCGTCTCGGCCCCTCGGGTTCGCACATTGACACAGGAGTAAGTGGCCCGAGTCGACTTCAGCGATTCATCCCCCGTCTAGTACGGGAGGTAAGCTTCTAAACACCCGCGAATCCCATGTCAACGGGTTTACTGTCTTCCTTAAGGTGCATATATGTTGAGGCTTTGAATACGGATTTTAATTTCCTAGTAAAGGGCAAGGCCAGTCCATACAAGATAAGGGTTCGGATTTCATCACCATTCTCTTCTTGCCCATCTTAGGAAAACGATACCTAACGTGAACCTAAGCATTAAAATATTGACTAGAACGAGACCGATAGGGTAACGAGCTTAATAGGAAAGTCGTTCAAAAGGATCGTATTGGGTATCTTTTTAACCTAACTAAAAGTTCAGGAAGATTACTGTAAGTCGATTAGAGCCGCCTTGTAACCCATGAAAGCGTTTCCAAAGAGGTGGGGGTATCAAAGCTCCTCTAAGCTTCTCCTACTTCTCTTCGACTTACTTTATTCGGATCGTTCTAGAGAGGTTTGCTAAAACTATACCTAGTTTCCTCTTGGAAGGATAGAAGCTGGTCTAGAAACAATCTAAGGGAGCCATCATGCTCGTTGTTTGCTAGATTTTATAGGTTTGATTTGGTCGAGTCAACCTTGTTTGTGATTGTATAGAATTCCCTTGCAATTAAGAATGTCGAACTGGTATGATAGAAGCCAATACAATGAGTATCGACCTGAATTTGAATATGGACATCATCATTTTTATGACCATGGTGGGAATAGTAGTTGGGAACGCCAACCTTTTCAAGGTTATGGTTCATACCATAGTGAGCCCAATTACTATCCACATGCGAATTGGTCTTACGAGCAAGAAAATCAGGAACATTATAGTACTAGTTACTCCTCTTTGGACAATACAATTAAACTGTTGAAAACTAGTCCTTATTATGATCCTTTTGTTCCTATTTATGATCCTTCCATATCTTTAGAAGAGTCTCTTAAGCAGTTAACTGAGCATACAAATAGGTTTGTGTCGGAAATAAATAAACAAACTGCACCATTGAGTGAATTTTCTATAGAGGAATCCCTCAAGCAAATGGCTGAGACGAACGAAAGACTTGCTCGAAATAATCTTGATTTCCAATATAGTATTTCCAATAATACCCTTGAAAATGAGGATAGTTATTTGCATAATCAAGATGACGAGGTTAGAATTGGTAACACTACTTTAGATGAGGTTCGACCATTTTCATGTTATTACAATGATGATTATGATGAGGATAGTGTTGATGAAGAATCTGAAATATGTGGGCATAGTGATCAGGAAATTGTTACTCCAACTGAGCTTTATAATGATAATGTTATTTCTAGTTCAAATCCAAATAATTTTAATAATTATTCACCTATTCAAAAGGACGAGGATTTGACTAGAGATATCCCCGTTTTAGACGATGTAGTATTTCCTTTTGATTACGAAACCAATAATGGTTTAGAGGAACGAGTTTATTCTGAAAATACTGTTTTATTGTCTAGTGATTTAGGAACAATAGTCTTAGACAAAGAAAATGAACTAGTAGAGATGAGTGAGGATGAACTTGACTTAGAAGAATCAATTGCCTATTTTCAAGAATCCGATGACCTAGAAATTAGGGAGATTGTGACTAGTCTAACTAGAGACACTGAAAACTCTAAGTTTGGGGGGTGATTATCACCCTCCATGTGTTTTAACTCTTAGAAAGGTCCCTCACTTGGGACTTGACATATGTGCCTCAACCGTTTTAATAGATTATCTTCATACACGTTTTCCTGAACCTAGTGATGTCCATAAGGAAGTTCAGTTGTTAGAAACCCATCCTCTGGTTGATGTGGTTTACCCTAGCTATGATACCCCGATCGACTTTTTTTTCCCACCAAATAGTTTTCTTCCAAATGTGGGAACATATAGATTTCAAATATGTCACCTATTAGGTTCTGAGACTAAGCCTAAGTACTTTAGGTTAATAAAATCGACACATTTGCTTAAGAATGACCACTACTCTCACTGTGGTCAATTATGTAAGTCAAACCTAATTGACTTAGAGGATCCTCAATTATTTAGGTTATTATTATGTACTTCTAAGTTCTTATTTGAGTTTCACAGACTCTAGAACCTAATAATTTGGATCTCACTTATGAGGAAATGCATCCAATGAAAATATTTTATTTAGACCCTTTCATAGAACCTGAACCTGAACCACAATTAGATATAGGTATCTTAATCAGGAAACTAGATAAGGGCATGCTATTCTTGTTCACTTTCTTGGTTTATTGCAGTTTCCTTTGGTCAACTCAATTTAGTTTTGAAGACCCACAGTTATTCCGACTGTTACTTTATGTTTCGAGTGACTAATTCTTTCCTAGTCTGGATGAAGACTTTAAACTTAGAACTTCTTGGGAGGTAACCCATGGTTTATGCGACACGGTAATATCTTTCCTTAACTCTTTTTCTTCAAATGGTAACAATTTCTCCTTGTTCATGCTTTTAATTTCATCTTTAGAACATTGAGGACAATGTTAGATTTAAGTTTGGGGGTATGGGAGAAACTTTTTAGTTGCAATAAATAAACTCCAGAGCCTAGAAATTTATGCCTATTAAGGATAGCACTAACCAATCTAAGTGGATGGAAGCATCTTTGTTGTAGGAGTTGAGGAACCAATCTGAGTAGATGGAAACATCTATAAGAATCTATTCATAAAAGCACAGAGATCAGGTGTTAGAAATAACATGATAGTTTCGCCATATCTCGTTGAGTCCTTTTCACTTCTGTTTTTATTTTATTTTCTTTTTAAAATATGTTTCTCTAAGTGATTAGGTGTGGTTCACGATTCAAGTTGTTACCACTGCTAGGGTGAAATAGAGTGATTGAGATACAAAAAAAAAA